>QMIH01000022.1:44118-109015 GCA_003987875.1 Clarias batrachus | reverse complement strand
ATATATATATATATACAGAAGTTTCTATATACCGCATATAGTTGTATTATATTTATAGTATAGCTTTGTTGCTATAAATATATAATGAAAAAAATATGTGCATATTCCCCTCCACTGAATGAAGGTAAATATTGAGATGTGCAATAAGTTATAGCCATAGTCTATAACAACATGTTTAACTCAGGATGAGTATTGGTATCTGACCAAGAATTCCAAATAACATCCCCAGAAGGTGAAAAGAGGTGTTAAAGAAATAATTTTCCTTACCGTGACTGGTGTTGGACATGATGGCCAGCATTTTGTTTAGGGTCTTCATTTCCAGGACCAGCCCCAGTGAGTCCAGCTTAAAGTCTACCACTGATTCTGCTCTCCTGACAACCTTGTCCAGTTAAGTGGCATCTCTGCATTTAAGGTTCCCTCCTCAACACACTACAGACAATACTGGCCACTATTGATTGGCAGAATATCAGTAGGAGTTTTTTATAGATGCTACAAGAGCCCAGTTTCCTTAGGAAGAACATCTGACTCTGACTTCTTTGTATACTGTAGATGTTCTGCATTCGCTGACCAGTCCAATTTCAGTCCAGTCGTCCAGCTGTAGCCCTAGGTATCTATATGTCCTTACCACCACAACGTTGGCTCCCTCAATGGTGAATGGTAGTAGTGTGGACCTAGTCCTATGAAAGTCTAACACCATTTCCTTGGTCTTAAAGGTGTTAAGCTAGAGGTTATTTGACATGCACCAAGTCTCCTCCACAAGGCTCTTATACTTTCCCTTTTGTCCATCCCTGATGCACCCCACAGTGGTAATGTCATCAGAAAAACATTTGACATGGCTCTGAGCTGAAACATATTGTACCGTGACCATAGTTTTAGAGGTGCAGTCTCTCATCCTGACATACTGTGGTCGCCTGGTGAGGTAGTCTGTAACCCAGGTCCCCAAGTATGAGTCCACCTGCATGTCAGTCAGTTTAGCTCCAGGCAGGGGGTGCCGGATGGTGTTAAAAGTGCTGGAGAAATTGAGGAACATGATCCTCACAACACCCTGTCTTTTGTCATGGTGAGAGTAGGCCTGATGGAGAAGGTATTGATAGCTTGATTGCTAAAATCAAAAACGTGTCAGATAACATCAAAGCAGCAAAACAATGAACAGTATTGTAATTTTTCTCAAGCAACCAAGCACATGGCATCATGTTCCCATGCTCTACAATATTCCCAAGTGCTATTAGTGATATTGTGTCTAATTGAAGTGGAAATAAACTACTGTATAATGCCACGGTATCCTTTAATAGCCGGTTATGTGAAATGATCTATGTGGTAATCAAAGGTAAGGTCTAGTCACCTTTAATGAGATATTAGATTTCCAATAGATAATTAAAAGTGAAAGTGTTAGTGCCTGTCTGCCTGTGTCTGGAAAAATTACTGGAAAAACAAATTAATTTGGAGACACACGATGACCAAACAGATCACAGCATGTCAATCAGAATGGCAGTTTCCTTCCCCTGAGGCCAGTGGTGTGGTGTCCATCACTGCCCAGTTTCTGATCCTGCCAGATGGACTGACTCTGTGATTCCTCACATGAAGCTTCTGATTGATTGACTGATTGAAGAGACGATTTCTCACTCACTTCACACAGTTTTTCACAAAAGTAAAGATGAACTGACATTCAGGGATATGGAAACAGTGTCTTGAATTTATTCATATTTCATACACATCCCTGCATGCACAAATGCAAGGCCACAAGCACAATATAAGGATGAAAAATTTGTGCATAACATCCATTTAGAGCAAATAAAAGGGAAAGGTTATGTTGCACAATGGCCCCCTGAGGTCACCATCATCCATTCTGAAAGCTCCAGTCAGATTCCCTCTCTCTCTTCATAGCATATGAAAAATGAGGCCTGGAATTGTTGTAGTTGCCTTAGGGATTGTTTTCACAAGACAATGTGGCTGAATTTATATTAAGCAGCAGATCAGACTGGAAGTTGTCCTGGTTGGTTTTAGACTGGTTAGTCTGGAGAGTGAGAAAAATGACTGAGTTCTTGAAATATTGAATGGATTAGAAAATAAAAATAAAGATAAAGAAAAACTCTAAACCAACCTGACAAATATTTGGTCCTGTGTTACTATAAAGAAATTCATGGTTATTCTTATTAGAGTAATTGAGTGCAGAGTTTTTGGACATATAAAGTCAAGTTAAGTCAATGAGGCTTTTATTGACATTCCAACTATTTACTGTTCAGTACACAGTGAAATGAAACAACGTTCCTCCAGGACCAAGGTGCTACATACAACAAACATGAACACCCTAAATCAACAGACCTAGCTAAGACAAAACCTAATAGACTAACTAGCTAGAACATCAAATTAACACCACTAATTAACAAAAATCTGAACTATACAAAAATACACTCTGTACCATTTTATGAAAATTAATTCTTCTTCATCTCCTATAATACTTCCCAGGAAACTTTGGGCATGAGGTGGGATACACCCTGGACGGGATGCTAATCCATCACAGGGCACACATGCACTCACAGCATGGGCAATTCTGTACGCCTAATCTACATGTCTTAGGGCTGGAGTAGAAAACCTGAAATATTCGGAGGAAACCAATCAAGCACAGGGTAAATATGCAAACATCACACACACAGACCCGAGGTGGTACAGTAATCAAACCCTCAACCCAGGAGGTGGTTGGCCACAGTTTGGCCAACAGTACACTCACATTGTCTTAAGATGATTCCACGTAAATATATATATTTTTTTTTTTTACTGTCAACTATAATTAAATTAATTTAAATTATTTGAGGCAGTCATTTGTTTTAAATGGTTGAAAGACAATCAACATATCCGTGTTTAATAATGCCTTACAATGTTTTAACTGTCCTCAGTGATAAAAAAAATTCTGTGTTGTTAGAATAGAAATAATAACATTGAAAAATTACATTAATATAAAACTAGTATATGTCTTGCAGCCAGAACCACAGTCAGAGCTACTGTCTGACAAATTAGAATTGAGATTTCAACAGCACTGTGTTATAATGAATTCTGGAATTTAACAAGCCCCCTTCATGCACAGCTCTGGTACCATGTTACCATCACCTGGAGTGAGGTTGCAGTTAAATGCCTCATAGATTGGAGGAGCGGCTTACTCCAAACCATCAGGGCATAATTAGTGACTCAACACAGAACATAAAATACTTACATAACATACTTGCGGTTATCATATTTTCACAGAGGCACCTAAAAATGAGAAAGAAGTAAGAGGAGAATGCATTTTAAAAGACTGATTTACACATATTGTATACTTTTTCAGGTATGTTTTAAGTTCTTTTGTTTTTTATTTTTATCTCCTATTTAATATATTGACTACATATGTAAATTTCCATGATAAATTTAAAGTCATTGCACTGTAAAAAAAGAAAGTCACAAACCCCTTTTGCTTTGCACAAAGTAATCACCTTTTGCTTTGATTACCTCATGCATTCAAATTTGCATCATTTAGATATGCCCAGAATTACATTGATTGAATTGATGGGAGAGTCAGACCGCTGTAAAGTCTTTTCCAGCACATCCTCAATGGGGTTATAGTCTGGTCTCTGTGGTTGGTCAATTCATGCATGAAAATGATGTCTCATGTTCCACATACCACTTTATCACAATTTAAGCCAGATGAATCCGGGCATTGTCTTCTTGGAATATGTTCATGTCATTACAGAAGAAAAAAATAAATCCATTGATTGAAAAAGCTGATCATTCAGTCTACTCAGGTAGTCAGCTGACCTAGATTTTTGGGAACATAATGTTGCTAGACCTAGAACTGGCCAACAAAAGCAACCCTGCCCCAACAGTCTGTGTTATCAAAAAAATTAAAAATATAAAAAAAATTTGCACGCCACAGATCCGGTTACTTTTGCTGTATGTCCTCCTTAGTAGAAGTAGAATTCGTTCCCTGGGGACAAATTTTCAATGCACAATGTCGCGGATGTCAAAAAGATGATGAGCATGCACTTGTTCGAACCACGGATCTGCCTCGCCTTTTCCAGTTGTGGAGATGATGGGCTCTTCCACTGTGAAAACGTATGTTTTGTCTCAGGGTTGTACCTATACACCCGATTTTCATCACCGCTAATGATCCTCGACCTGAAGGACAGATAATCCACGGCACACTGTCAGAGTTCTTGGCAGACTTCGACTTT
Source organism: Clarias batrachus (assembly GCA_003987875.1). Taxonomy (NCBI): domain Eukaryota; kingdom Metazoa; phylum Chordata; class Actinopteri; order Siluriformes; family Clariidae; genus Clarias; species Clarias batrachus. The sequence goes on along the minus strand of QMIH01000022.1, from coordinate 104,813 downwards.
ATGTTCCTTCTGCTCCTGGGCCAGCAGTCTGGGGACAAACTTAGCAGGAACACTGTGCATGTTCAAATCGAACAGATTGCCTGGACTGTTCCGTATAACACACCAACAATTACCGCAAATTGTTGTGGTTTGTTCTCTGCCCAGTTTAATAGTTTAATATTTCACATTTGTTCATTGTTCTAACTTGCTACATATTGAAATCTTCAATAGTACATTGCAAATATACTAACAAAAAATTGTATCATCAGTTAATATATAAAATGTATACCAATATCATGCTTTTACCAAATTTTGGAATCAAACTTTAAACATACTTCAAAATAATTTTATTTTATAAATAAAATGTACTACACTATGTACTGTATAGTGTAGTACACGTTCCAAAAATATATTATAGAAAAATATACTTTAAGTGAAAGGTCAGTCTAATTTCCAAAGCACACTTATTTAAACTTTGTTTTTCAATATATTTGAAAGTACAGTAAGTACAGTATATAGTTTAAACTATAGAATGTATTGTCTAATGTGTTATTGCTAAATCTTATGTACTTCACTTCTGGTATAATAGCTCTCGTAGAGTCTCTGTGTAACAGCTAGAGTCAACACACCAGGTTTGAGCTAATACTATACCTGTGTATTCTAATACTAATTTCTGTGAGTTTAGACAACAGTTTAAATTTTTGTTTGTGTGTTTGAGACAATTTGACGTTTTGTTGCACTATTGTACTGTATTTTGTTTTGCAACCTTGTGCAAATTAAATCTATTGAACTCAAGAAGAAAATCACCCTCATAATAACTGATGTAATGTGTTTCAAAAACATGTTATAATGTAGAAAATGCATTCAGCATTCGTAAATTATCCTAAACACATACTGGTAACACATTTGCAATACAGTATTATAGAAGACTGTGTGTACTATATAATATAATAAAGTATATTTGTATTAACTACACAGTGTACATTTTTAGTATTTGTAATTGGCCAGAAGTATAACACATAATACATTAAATATATACTTTAATTGAATTAATTACTGTCAGGAATGTACATTAGTACACACAAAGCCATATATTTTAAGTGTACTAAGTATACTTAAAGTTTTTCCACTTTAGCACATAAAAGTATACTTAACACACTTAAAATTGTGCTCTTGCACAATTTAATTACAACTTAAATGCACTTAGTACAAAATTAGTTGTTCCAAAATAGAACTTCAAGTATACTAGTCATTAGTCTGGAGCAAGTACGCTTACGTAAGTATGCTTTGGCACGCTAGGATTTAATATACTTTGCATACTTTTTTTTTTTTTTTTACTTGAGTATGCATGATCAAAAAAGGCAGATGTGATAAAGCACATGGTCGTTTTAGCACAACGTCTTTTGAAACATTGACTTATGAATGTGCTGTCACTGTATGCAACCATGTCCTGCCATCTGTTGCAGTGTGGGGAAGATAGTCTTCAAACTTTTCGATACCACCTTGTATGGTTGGCACTAGTCATAAAGGGTACATCATTACAGTCACCCCTCTTCTTGACCTGCTGTGCCCATCACTCTGGAAAATCTGGAATCATCAGAACACAGGATCTTTTTCCAGTCTTTTTCCAATGCTGTGGAGCTACACAGTCTATTCTGTTCATTCAGTTTCCTAGCTAACGATTTTTTTTACGATTTGATTTTAATCAAACAATTAATTGATCGGAGTTGACCATTTATCTTTTTATGACCACATTTCTTCCTTGAAGGTGATGGTTCAACACTATCCATTCAGGTTTTAATAATGCGTTGGACAGTTCTTAACCCAATTTTAGTAATTTTATCAATCGCCTTGGTTGTTTTCTTTGCTTGATGCAGGCCAATTTTTTGACCCTTTTGGAACAGAGTAACATATTTGTCACAACCGCAGGATATGACTTCTGACATGGTTGTTTAAAAAAACTCATCAATCACTACATCACTGCATATTAATTATTATATTATCACATTGTCATATTAATTACTGCAGTAAATATCCAATAAATGGCTCTTTTTTGTAACTAAGCAAAAACTATTTGCTTAGTTAAATCCTGGTGACTTTATTTTTTTGTAAATGTTATATCTTTACATATTAATCTTCACATTTTGCACATTTATTAATTTAAAAGCCAAGTTATTTGGCACATTTATTAATTTAAAAGCCAAGTTACAGGATAATTATTAAATGTTGTGCTTTATTAAATTAAATTATTAAATTGTGCTATTTTCTTTTTCTTTTTTTAAGTAGACAGCAAGATACAAATAGACAGACCTCTAGCTTTTGTGGTGGAAACCTCTTTCCAGGTTTTTTTAACACAGGAAGAAACAAATATTATTAAATCTTCTTTGTCTTTAATGTAGCCTCATAAGATTCGGCCATGGCTCAAAGTTAGTGTTCATTGTCTGTATAACAAGCAAGTGGAGTAGGATGGAACAAAAAAAAAGCTTATGTTAAACGAAAATGCACAAAAAGCTTAAGCACAATCCGTCTTTTTTAAATGAGTCAAATCAATAATTTAGAGAAGAGAGAAGTGAAACACACTTAGCATTCAGCACATATTTACACCCAGGAATCACACAGGGCTGTTCATTTTATCTGCCACACTGACTACAATAGGTTTCGCCCTCCTAGTCTAGACAGACACATTTTATCCTTATGCCTCTATATAGAAGCCTGGTAAAGATATAGTTTAATGTAACTTGCCTCAACACCAGCATAAATATGACACTAAGAGCACTTTTTTGGTATTTTGCTCCATCTACATGCCATCTGGCTCATCAGGTGATGGATACTACCCAACCTGAAGATCTTTGGACTGTTGGAGAAAACCCACCAGAAATGGGAATAATATTCAAACGTACCTATCAATAATCACTCACTCACTCATCATCTATACCGCTTAATCCTGTATTCAGGGTCACGGGGGCCTGGAGCCTATCCCAGGAGACTTAGGGCACATGGCAGGAGACACCCTGGACAGGGTGCCAATACATCACAGGGCACAGACACACACATACATACATACACTCACTCATTCACACACTACAGGCAATTTGGAAACGCCTATTAGCCTAACTTACATGTCTTTGGACTGTGGGAGGAAACCGGAGTACCCGGAGGAAACCCACCAAGCACGGGGAGAAAATGCAAAGTCCATGCACACAGAGACGGGAATCGAGCCTGACCGGGGATCGAACCCGGACCCTGGCGGTGCAAGGCGACAGTGCTAACCACTACACCACCGTGCCGCCCCCTATCAATAATATTTTTTAAAAAATCGATTACATGTCATCAACAATGATTGATAAGCTGAATGGAATGAACATTTATAAAGCAGATAATTTGCTGTTATGCTTTTCCCTAGAAAGAAAAAATGTTTGGAGGAGAAACTAATAGTAGATAGATGTTCCGCATACTGTGCAGTCTATACAGTACATTTTCGAATTTTTATAAATTAATCACATTGGGATGAATTTTTCAATTTCAGGACAACCAACAAACAAAAGTGAAGACAATCACTTGAGATGGTGATCATATTTTAGGAGTAGCAGTAAAAGGAAAATGGAATAGAGTTAAGGGCTTAATTAACAGATTAAAACAGACATTATTTTATTTTTAAGTGAACTAGATGCATATTCAGCTCTTGGGCAGATGTCTAATGTCTAATAGAGTTGAGGGAGTACTAAGTTTAGAAAAAGCTCAGTCATGCCCATTAGCACATTTATGCTTCCGGATGAATCTTTTCTTTGCATAACCACAAGACTATCAGAGGATGGGAGTCATGTCTTTAAGTATGTGTGTGTGTGTGTGTGTGTGTGTGCGTGTGTGCGTGCGTGCGTGCGTGCGTGCGTGCGTGTGTGCGTGCGTGCGTGTTGCAAATCCTCCTTCACAGACTTGAAATCTGGATTTCTACTAGTCAGCCCTCAATAGGCCACAATACAATCCTACACCTTAAAAGAAATGTCAATCCATTTACCTTTTTCGATGAAAATGTGGCATTGATTTTGATTTTTGAACATTGATTCATTAGCCTTTGCAAAACTCAAAAACAGTTTGACTGTGGTCTTGAGGATGAGGTTATTGAGTCCCAGTTTCTCCTGCGTAGCATCTCAGAGCTCGGCTAGTAGTGTAAACATTTGGTCTTTATATATAGTGACCCAGGACATGTCCGTAATCACTGCTGTTGATAATCTTGATACTGTCTGTGTTTTATTTATATAATGTATGTTTCGGTTAATCGGCATCTCTGGTATGAATATCCTTTATTTATGTATATATTTAAATGTTTTAATAGCCTAGTAATGACCAAATGTTGCTTAAAAGATAAGAAAACTGTATCTGACTGCCTTAACCTTGTTGTTTTTTTCTTCTTTTTAATTAATTAATTAATTAATTTTATTCATTCATTCATAAAATGCTAAAGTGTTTCCTTTCAGAAATGAATATTAGGTTTCTGTTTAAATGTTCAGTTGAAAGGCAAGAAAAGTGTGTGTGTGTGTGTGTGTGTGAGTGTGTGTGTGTGTGTGTGTGTGTGTGTGTGTATTGTTGTTGTTGTTCTTGTTGGTTTCAAACAACCCTGAGCAATATTATTTTGTCCCTCAAAAAGACTCGTCTCCTTATCTACTTACTTATTTCCAACAGACCATTACCTGATCAATGACCTTCTCTTTTTAAAGCAATTCTTAATAACACATGAATCAGTTTGTTTCCACATAAGCTGCTTATTGATCATTTTAGGATTTTTAGACTACAATCATAAACCAATAAACAGGTGGAACATGCGTCTCGCAGGAGCTAGGACATGCACTCAATGAGCCAGAACCAGACAAATGAATTGAATCAGTTTCTGCATGTTCAGCAATTATTCAAACTGATTAAATAAATGTAATTTTAAAAAAAAGGAAAGAAAAGAAAAACAAGCACACAAGTGTGGACAGGAGAAACAGTGTATAGTTAAGAGTGAGAGAAAAAAAGACAGCTTCAGGTTTCCTTGTACCGAACCCCCCATTCGCAGTTCATCAATGTTAAGATATTCATGTTTATAATACCCTGCTGAGAATTCTAGCAATTTATCAAATTAAAATATTGTACAATTACTCATTAGCAACCACAGACTCCTCATTTGCATGCTTTTAAGGTGACTTTGACAATTAAGTGTTCCTAAAAATGCAGCATTGAGCAGCAACCACTGGGTGGTGATGAAGATTCCTGCTGCACTGGAGGAGAGCCGTCCGGAGAGACAACGTCACTCACTGGCCAAGCTCTGTCCTTGGGAGCAAACATGTGATGTGCTGCCAGAGGCAAAGGCAGACCAGGGAAAACTCTTGAGCATTGTGCTCATTCGAGGAGATTGATGGCCCCTGCATCGAATGCTTTATTACACTTGCATCCACTTTATTACTTTCCTCCATCTCATTCTGGACAACACACATATATTTCCTGCCTCTAAGTGTCTCTAATTTTCCTCTCCATCTTCAATTTTTTTATGAGTAAAATTTCTTGCAAAAGAAAAAAAGAGGGGTTGTTGTCAGGATCATAAAAGAGGGATATTTGATGATAAGAGCATGATTGAGGTCTAGCTGACCTTGTTACTGTGTATAACACAAAGCTTGAGTACCATTACTTATAGGGTGCTGTAATTGGAGGTTAGCAAGGCATGTAAATCTTTTCTAAATGGTACGAGCATCAATATTTGAATGTTTACACCAGGGGGCACTTAATGCCTTGGTATGAGACAACATACAGTACAGTACATAAGGTACAGTAATTTTCCAGCCTATGTAGTCTACTGTACCTAAAAGCTATAGCTACATGAAGTTTGTCCCATAAGCTGTCATTTAGACAAATGCCAAAAGTGTATGATAAATATAGAGATGGAGTTTTATTCTAGTCCGCAATCTACAGTCCTTTTTAAATCACTGCCTCTTGCTCGATAATGCGGTTGATATTAAGTATGTGCATTCTAGTTTGACCTTTACAGATACAAGAAAGATCAGAAAAGGGACAAAATTGCTTCAGATTATTGCAGTTGCAAATGGCTGAAATAAAGTTGATGAAGGGGTTTAGATCCTACAGTACGTACTGTAGAGTGAAAGGCTTTCAATTCAGCATCTGGTGGGCATGCTATGTTGACAGTATGAAATGATTTGCAAACCATTTAAAGCTGTCAGTCTATGAAGGTAACCCTGCAGCTAAAATTGAAAGTAAATCATTAGTCTCTGATGAAGTAATGACCACAGCTATTTAAAGTAAAAATGTGCAGGTTAAAAAAAAAAAAAAAACCTCACGTCAGACTCCATTAAATGATAACTTTCAGACACACATCTGCAGCACAAGTGCAAAAGCTCTGAACAAGTTCATGGAAAACATTATTTACGGGCCGTGATTCAATAGTGGGTAGTTTGAACAGATGGCTTTGTAGCCAGAGAGCTCCAGACCATGTCCTGATTGCCATAAACTATTGTTATAGCCAAGGATAAATTATACTTATAGCAATAAAACACTCTTATTAGCTTTGATAAATGAGTCCACTCTGCATCAATTAAATCTTTACACAATACGCCTCTGGGACTGTAGCGCTAATAGTATCTTTACTGAGTATCAGTCAATCATATACAAACACAGACATCCAAAAGCACACATTTAGAACAGGTACCTTGCTGTCATTTTCCCCTCAGCCATTCAAATGTACAATAGCAGGCACTAACTGTGTGCAATCAACACTAATCTTTTTTCCCCCCCTAATTGTAATACTTATGGTGCCATTCCAATGAACGCTTATAGTCATCAAAGTGGTTTCAATTTCAAATATGCTGGATATGTTTTGTATTTACCACTAACTGTCATTCTAGAAGACGGAGCTGAAAGATGAAATCTGGAAGTCTGAAATCTAAGAAATCTCCCTGTTATTCCTTAGAATATCTCTTTTTCTCTAAATGATATGTAAAAAAAAAAAAAAGTCTTCTTTGCACACTAAGCTGACGATCAAACCGGAACAGATGAATGAATGAATGCATGCATACATGCATAACTTGGTACACCTTCCAACATATTGTAAGGACGAGGATCTCGCAAGGGGTAGGGCCGTGAAAAATTATGGCACTGTGTATTATCAGAACGGCAGATCTGCAGGGGGCTACCCGCGGAGTTCTGAACAGGCAGAGACACGGACATCTAGACGCTCGGTTGCCAGGCAACAGTGTGTCTATTTAAGGGCCCTGAAACCTGCGCACTTTGTGCGAGCATCAGGTAGCACCTGTAAGGCCAAAAAGAAAGCGAGCATCAAAGACAAAGGCGTGAGAAGTAGAGAGAGAAAGCGGCATGCCATCTGTCTCGAGGAGATGGCGGGGAGCTCTGTTGTTTTTTTTTTGTTTTCAGTCTTCTTTAGCTTTCTTTTTAGTTTCCTAATTAATAATCCCACGCTAGCTCCAAAAAGGAAAGTCTTCCCGCGTGTGTGTCATAAGCACTCTCAAACACTCCCCCACAGAAGCCCTGCATAAGGGCTCTTATAAATATTATTACATCCCGTGGTGCGGCTTTCTCACCCGCACCATGTAACACTTTTGTGTCGCCCCCTCCCCCGTCCATGTTTCACTAGCACACAACAGCTAACACCTGGGAAGGGTCAAGGCTAACACATGCCTTCTCTGAGACATGCAAAACCAAATGACTGCATTTTTTTCAACAGCTTTTTTGAGTAGAAAACAGTAAGCACAGCAAGCTGGGGAAAAGCAATCAACCTTCTTCAGCATACATGATTTTACAGGCACCTTCACTCTGTGCCACAGATGGATATGGCATTGTCAAGGTTTGACCTACTGACAAACAGGGTAAACACTTTTCTTGGGAAAAGTGTTTACCCTCAGGAGCCACCGCTCAGGAGCCTGCAATAGTTGTCTTTTATGAATTTTTGACCACTATCCTGAAGAATCTGAGGTATTTCGCTAAAGAGTTTCTTCTCTAAACAGTATGTACTGTAAATCTGCTGGGTACGTACAATAAATTCTTAAGCCTTTAAACGGAACATAGGTTGGAAAATTAAGTAAATTTCCAAGCACATTGAACCTGTCAAAATATATAAATAAACAGCACAATGTAATTTTTCAGCCTTTTGTTCCAGTGTTGTTTTTACTCAGCTATTATTCATTGCTTCCTCCTGGGTCTGATAAATGAATGTGGTTTTCTTACTAAGAAAGAAGATGAATTGAGAAGAGGGAGGAAAAGAGGGCAGAGGTTTTGTGAATGGTTTTATGTTCGCCTTCGATATATCCGCACCACTAATTGTTGTAATTAGGGTTTTTCTTCTCCTTCTTCTTCTTTTTTTTTATTGATTTCTTTAATGTGCCTATGAGTCAAATCCAGGTCATTTCAAAGTCCATTTCAGTTTTGATTTTTAAATTCGCCAGAATAGTTCATTTAGTACAAGTGCTTACCATTGACGCTTCATATAGCATGAAAATGAATTCATTTTTTATATTGCATTGCCTAGCACTATTATTCATGCTTTTTATGCAGCATGATAATGAGATAATAGGAACTCTAAATGAGATAATGAGATCGATTACATTTGTCTATTTGATTTGGCAAACACTTTTCTGTTCTATTCATTTTTATTTAGGTAGTGGTTTTCTTTTTTTCCTTACCTTTTAAAGGATCATGCACAATGTTAAACATCATACAGCAGTTAGTTCCGTCTGAGTAATATGATTGGACGAGAGGCATTATATGAGTGATGATGTAGAGTTTAACAGCACTGGGATTTTTAACTATATGTATCACTCCGTGTCACAGGTGCTTTAACAGTTGTTAATTACCCTAACTGTCGGTCACCAGCATGGTTGGAAGTATGTTGGTATGGTATAGAGCCACATTCAAAACCGGTCTGGGAAATACTTACAGCAAGAAAACACATCTGATAACGTTATGTCATCATAAACAACACTTTGTTTCTTTCTGTTTTAACAGTTGCCTCTGTGTCGATTCATTTACTTGTAAGAAGAGCTACAAAGCTAATTTGCTTCTAACACAAGGATTCGCAAATCCCTCTCTAACCCCTGATCAAGGGCACTACTTGGTGTGTGGAACAAAGGATTGTACACCCTACATAATGTACTAGCTTACAATTTAACACTACTTAGTATTCAACCCAGAAGATGAGTGGAATCATTGAAAATATCAAATAAATCTCATAAGTCTCTCAGAACTGTCCAACACCTCAATGGTTTATTTTCCTCACCTTTTGGCTACCAAGTCTGGATAAGAATTTCAAAAGTACTTTCACTTCTGTTAGAATTACACTAATTCTCCGTCACTACTCCCACAGGTCATGAAAAGATCTGTGTTGGCAGAGCTAAATAAATGGTTAAACAAACAAATCATTATCCACTGATAATAAATGGTTTCTTGGAACTGTTGTATAAAATCAATATCACACTTTAGGTCATGCTGTTGTACGACATATCAGCAAGTTGTGATATATTCAGCGCTAGGGCTGCCCTCTGCTGCACCATGCTGATGTTTAGTACAACAGCACTCCATCTGGTGTGATATTGTTTAATGAACATGTAACTATTTGGTTGAATTCTGCCAGATGTACTTATATTAATATATATTATAACAATGTTCACTGTAACAAAGCATTTTTAGAGTCAAGTAAAACTCCCAGAGACAACATGAGGAAGAAACTCTGTGAAGAACCAGATTCAAATGGAACGTTAATCTGGGTGACATCTGGGTACAGGATGTGTACTATAGTATATAGATACACAATGCTAAGGGTGTGGAAGAAAATTAGTGCAAACATTGAAGTAATTTCTGATTTTATAGGCATTAACTACCTCACTCACTCACTCATCGTCTATACCGCTATACAGAATAGTGTGGAGCCTGGACCCTTTCACAGGAAACTTCAAGTACGCGGCAGGGTACACCATAGACAGGGTTCCAATCAACCGCAGGGCACTCACCCATACACAAACCCATTTACAAACTATGAGCAATTTGGGAATGCCAGTCAGTCTAATCTGCATGTCTTTGGACTATGGGACTAAACCGGAGTACATGAAGGTAACCAACCAAGCACAGGGAGAACATGCAAACTCCATGCACGCAGAGGCGGGAAACGGACCTGGCCGGGAATCGAACATGAGCCCTGGAGGTGCAAGGCGACAGTACTACCCACTAACCAACCTGCCGCCATAACCGTACTATCAAAATAAAGTTATCAACTGTTCAGAGACAACATCTTTAGTCTAAACTGTTGCCAACTTTAGGGGATAGGCTATTCAAGTAAAGACATTCACCGACAATTTTGGGTGCCATTTTCATACCTTCCACAGCAATCTTATGGTGATGGAGACTATCCATGCAAGGCCATCCCCAGCAGTAGCAAGTGATTTTCTGGTGAAGGAGGCTTCATAGAAAGGAATAGAAAAAATAGAAAGGAACGACAGGGGCTGAGTGCTGAAAGTGACTGAGTGCCACAGTCACTAGTTTTAGGGAACAGGAGTAACATGTCTTGTATAACTATGACAAACCTTCAAAACCCTTAAAGAAACCATTCAAAGTTTGTGTTTGTGCGTGCAGGGGATGGGGAAGTGGAGTTTGCATTCAATTACAATAATCCAATTTAAAGGTACAGATTTTTCAAATCATGTAATTAAATTATATTTTGTATGCTGGCAGTATTTTTGACATGGAAAAGGTCTATTATAAAATATGACTGAATTGTGCATCAAATGAGAGATAGTGGTCAATAATCACACCATGGCATTTTACCAAAAGATTGAAAGGACATCCAATGACTAGTAATCATAGAGCTTGCTTCTAGCTACCGGTGGTTCTAGTAGAAGTCCCTGTGTCTCATCAGAATTAGGAAGTTGCTCAGAATCCAGTGTCCTTTACACATTTCTCAACTGTATTAAACTGGTGTGACTCATCTCCAAAAACACAAGTCATCAACATAACAGTGAAAGCTAAGACCATATTTAATATTCATAAGTAGCATATATACAGCTGTGGAAAAATAATGAGACAATTACAGAATGATCAGTTTCTCAGGTTTAACATTTTATAGGAGTGTGTTTTGGTAAAATGAACAGCTTTGTTTTATTCTGGGAGATACTGACAATATTTCTCACCAATTCTAATAAAAATTTAATTATGTAGGATATTTATTTAAAGATGATGACAACACATTAAAATAACAAAAAATGCAGTGTTTGGATATCTTGAATAATGCAAAAATAATAAGTTCATATAAATTTTTACACATTTTGATTAATATAATATTTTTTTAACTGAGGATTAACTGCCCAACATCTGGCACACCCCCAGAGGCCCTGTGGAGCCTTGCTTTAAGGTGTCAGGGCTGCCCTTGAGTATTATTCTGCATGGTCTCTTGGGGTGTGCTGTGATGTGTGGTACCAGAATGTCGGCAATGGACCCTTTGGGTGCTGTGGGTCTGTTCAGTGCTTCCCAAGCGTATCCCAAGGGAGCTTGGTGACTGTGTCAGCGTCCTTGGGTTCTTTGTCTGCTGAGCCCTGTGTGTGGTGGTCTGTTGTTTACTTCAGGTTCTGGTTCCCTTTTACAGCTGGCATTGCAGTTTTTGCCTTTTGGTCTGTGATGCATTTCTGTGGCGTTGGAACAGATAGACTGGCCTATGGTCCCTGTGGGCTTGGGTGAGCCATGATCCTGTCACCAGTTTGCTGATGGTTGATGATCAGTTTTGTTGTGTTAATTTTGTGGTGTTTTTGTAGCAGCTAAGAAACAGAGCCTAAAACAGAGCCTTGTGGTACACCAAATTTAATTTTAGTCTGCATTTACATCAATAAATTGGTAATGATACATAGTATATAATTTATCACTTTAATTAGTGCCATTGTAATAATTTGATGCAGCCGTTTTTGCTAAAATATTCTATAGAACTTCTATAGAACTTTCTAGAATTCAGCAGGACTCTATACAACCTTTGCCACAAGTTGTATGTTCCATAGAAAAGTTTTCAGTTTTTCTCTTGAATTCTAGGAGGATGTACATATTTTATTTTATAGAATATGCATTCTGTCTTTTATTCTATCATATAGCTATTCTTTTACCTTATAGAATATTTCCTTTTATATGAAATCCCATCAGTGTTGAATGTCAATATTCCTACACAAATCCACAAGTTACCCAAGAGTTCATCTTGCCCTTGTCAATAATAATAATAATAATAATAATAATAATAATAATAATAATAATAATAATAATTAATTGTTGCACAGTTTTTGATGGATTATCGATTCACTTAAACCCCATACTGTGCAACATATCATTACAGGTGCTGGCAAGAAGCCATTCACAGATCTTGAAACATCTGTCTACAAACACAATTGACAGTAATACGGCAGCAGTTTGTTTAATCAAGTTCTTTTACATCCATGCTATTATGCTATGCTAAAATGCTAAGTCATGGCTGCTACTGATGGTATGCTTTTGTTTGTAGTGCTGGTCTTCTTCTCTTTGCTTCTGTATTACATAAGAATTAAAAATATGTTTGTTATCTATTACTGCATACTATGTTGAACTAGCAGCACCAGTGCTCAGAAGGATATCATTAGAGGCATAATAACAGGTTAATTTGACCCTGTTTATGTCAAAAAAATTTGGAAAGGTCTGTTTAAGATGCACATGATCATGGGTGCTAGTTTTTCTTCTTCAGTTGTTATTCTTTTAAGTGGAGTAATGTTATCTAAAATGTAGAGGTACATTAACTTCAATGTTTTAGTTATCTGACTGAGTGCCATATGGTCAGACAGTGAACCATTCAAGATCAACGACTTTGGGAGATTTTCAATAAAACTGTTTACAGTGGTTCACATGATTATACATTTGATGCAGCAGCACTGGAAAGTGCATATATTATAATTTAGAAGCATTTTGAATGAGATGTTAGTATTACGTGAAGGCGACACGGTAGTGTAGTGGTTAGCACTATCGCCTTGCACCGCCAGGGTCCGGGTTCGATCTCTGGCCAGGCTTGATTCCCGTCTCTGTGTGCATGAAGTTTGCATGTTCTCCCCGTGCTTGGTGGGTTTACTTGGTTTACTCGGTTTCCTCCCACAGTCCAAAGACTGTAGGTGCAATACACTCACTCATTCACACAAATTGCCCGTAGTGTGTGAATGAGTAATTTGGTAGTATGGCAATTTGTGTGAGTGTGTCTGTGCTCTGCCATGTTCCCTAAGTCTCCTGGGATAGGCTCCAGGCCCCCAGTGACCCTGAATACAGGATTAAGCGGTATAGATGATGAGTGAGTGAGTATTAAATGAAGAAAGTGTCCATCATAAAGGATGGTTACTGTTATGTTTTGATTAAGGCATGGCTTCTTAGCTCCTATATGAATAATGATAGTGTCTCTTATTGCCATTGCTCTTAGTACCTTCAAAAGGCTTCTCAGCGGCAAACCTGTCTGATATGTGAGTTGAAGGTGCTCAGGAGCTCAGGTGCTTCTGAGCCTTAGTATTAGCTTTGTAATTATTTCACTGAGCCATGACCCATTTGCCCCACTGAGAGGACTCTAATACCAGAGTTAGGTGTTCACTATCTCTTCCTAATGTGCTCAAAGTTTCCCCTATCAAAACTAGAACACTATAACTATTCACTCTCATGAGCCCTCTCTAGCATCTGGATGTACACATCTAATACTGTGGTCTTCTCAATCAGAAAGCTAACTAATATGCACTCATCAAAAGGAAAAAGCTTCTACTAACAATAAGGAAAAGAATGGCTGAACATCCTGACTTGAAATACTGAAGCTGAATGTTTAAGAGATAAAGAGACTTTATTGTCATTGTAGTGATAGAACGAAATTTGTTTGGTATCTCTCGGAGACCAGCAGCAATAAGACATGTAAGAATAAACAAAAGAATAAACAAAAGATTTGCATTAAAATATAATAAATATAGCAATATACACAATGGAATGCATGGGAAGTGGGACCTGGAAATGGCACTGTAAATGTTAAACATATTTTGGTTGAAGCTTACTGGAGATGTTTTATGCATATATAATAAGTGTAGCCTCTGATTAATGGTCTTAGGAAAAAAAACAGTCTTATAAAATGATAGTTTTATGATAAAACCAATGATATTGTTTTAATGCAAAAAGACTTACAACTGAGACAGGACACACTCCAAGCATCTAGCTAAATAGATGAGCGTTAGGAGCCTTGCATAAAGGGCCTCATGTGGCAGTTCTGGAATGTAAATCCTCAGTGCAAAAGTGCTCTGCATCTCCTCTGATGCACATCCTCTCAGAGCTCCACTTTGACTGTTATCTCTGAGGTCACACATCATGCTAGCTGGTTACGAAGGCTGATTAGTTACTGTACAACAGTGCAGGAAAACTACAGCTATGTGAGTAAGTCATACTTGATAATGTGTCTGCTAAATATTGTAAATGTAAATCTAGCTGCAGTGGCTTACTTCTCACTTCTGGCAAAGCTACTGGCAGTTTTTTTTTTCTTGAGCAAAATATTTCTTAAAATTAAATTTTAATAGAAGATAATAGAAGATAAAGTGTTCATAAAGTGATCATTGTAAGTGTTTGTTTTGACTATATACTACTGAGTAAAATAAAACATTGTATTCTAAAATTTGCTTGTTTATAAAGGAAGGTTTATGGTAGAATACCAAATTGTAAATCTGTAGAATACCAAAGTGTATATATTAGCAAACCACCAGTAAAAGTCAATACAGGAATATAATATATGGACATATATGAATTTATAATATGTATAAAATATGTATAAAATATTAAGATAAAGGCGGCACGGTGGTTTCGTGTTTAGCACTATCGCCTTGCACCGCCAGGGTCCAGGTTCGATCTCCGGCCAGGCTTGATTCCCGTCTCTGTGTGCATGGAGTTTGCATGTTCTTCCCCGTGCTTGGTGGGTTTCCTCCGGGTACTCCGGTTTCCTCCCACAGTCCAAAGACATGTAGGTTAGGCTAATTGGCGTTCCCAAATTGCCCGTAGCGTGTGAATGAGTGAGTGTATGTGTGTGTCTATGCCCTGCGATGGATTGGCACCCTGTCCAGGGTGTACCCTGCCATGTGCCATAAGTCTCCTGGGTTAGGCTCCAGGACCCCGTGACCCTGAATATAGGATTAAGCAGCTGTATTCATATATACTATGTGACATTGCATGGTTGCATGGAGTTGCATGTTTTCCCCACGCTTGGGAGGTTTCCCCCAGGTATGCTGGTTTCCCCACAGTTCAAAGACGTGCAGTGTAGGTTAATTGGCTTCACCAGTTCACTTGTATTGTGTAACGAGGTGCGTGAGTGTGTGTGTGTCCGTGTCTGTCCTATGATGGATTGTCATCTTGTCCAGAGTATACTAATATCGTGAATATGCATCAGGCTTCTTGTGACCATGTACAGGAAATGCGCAAGGAAATAGATTTATAATAAATTTAAATCAGTATGAAAAGCATGGGTTGAAGTGGAAAATATTCAACATCCGGCTGGTTAGAGAGGGCCACGTCACACCATTTAATTCTGTGTTCCTTAGCAAAAACGACATGCCCTGTCACGATTTCTTATTTGACAATTGGTTTTCTTTTTGAGATCGTACAGTCTGTTATCAAAATGATGTTTAATGCCTTGTTTTTAATGTCAGTTTGCAATGTTTTGGTCTGATTTGTTGTACAAATCTTGTAAATTTGCATGAAATGTTCCAATTCTTTCAATGTGAACTTGAAATACGTCCACATGACTGAATTTTGAGTTCACTTGTACGGACAGGAACAGCATTTCTGTTCAGATAACAGTATGCAATAGTATTTATTCAGGATGAAAAACAAACACTAATGTAGAATAAATTGAAGCAAACACACTTTCGCAATTCTGAGATGAACAGGAAATTCTGGCACCAGATACAGCTGTCACTTATGATTATGTTATAAGGGCCAAAGGAGCTGGATGAGGACAAAGTTGTTATTGTAGTCTGTGGAAAACAGGAAAGCATTAAACATTGTCTAACACAACTCTGAAATCTAAATTACCGATTATATTGTCCAAACTCTGAAAGACTGGTGTTGTCAGTTTTCCCCCAAGCACTCAAACCTACGTAAAATCTCAGCTTAGCTGAACAGCAAAAATACAAGAATCAATGCTGCATAATCAATCTCACCTTAGGGGGAAAAATATTTACTCAGGCCCATCCCTTAGTCATTTCACTGGCAAATTCTTTCACTTTCAAGGATTCAAATGTTTAAAGGATTTTTCCTCGTCATTTACACAGAAAAAATACTTATAAAATGACAATAAAGAAATTATATTGCACTCATGAATAATTGATTGCTGCACTTGGCACTTAGCACTTGCCAAGAAACTGCTGCTGAACTTTCTTATGCACGTGTGAAATGCTCTGTAACACCTGCTGAACGCTCTAACTCACATACCCACGTTTCCAAAAAGACACATGACGCCAAGCAGTTTTTAAACTGCTGGCAAGATCTATTTCCGTACATGAGCTCATAGATTGGTTAGTGTCACTGTGATAAAGAAGGGAGTGTATGCCATCTCTCTCACCTGGGACATAAAAAAGCCCAGCACTCTTCAAACTTCCAAAATTTCTGGACAATAGAGAGAACATTCACTATTCAGAAGCCTTTATTTATTTATTTATTTTGGAAGTAAAGTCAATTATACTGGAAATATACACATATTACATAATGCATCATTTTGTGGACAAAAACATAATGAAGGATATCTAGTGCAAAAACAGAAGCAAGTGTGACAGTCAGAGGCTCCAGAATAATTGGCAAACTCTCCAAGATGCTTAAAAATACTACCAGGCAATATTTGCATAAAACTGAATAAAATGTACCTGAAACTACTGATGCAAGACATCAACACTACTTCGTTTTTACTGTTCTTTATAATAGTTTTAATGCAGAAACTATATCATTAAAAAAAATACATGCATTTTGACAGCAAATCTGTCTGAAACCTTTGCACATTATTTTAGGGTTAGATTTTGATAGAAGCCTGGATTATACTTCAAACTAACGCTAAAACAAAGCCTGCAATCAGACACATTTAAGTCACCTCCTTGTTAAAAACCTAAAAATGTACACACATGCAGTAAACGAGTGCATGTGCTATAGCTGTATGCTTAAGCCTCATACTGAGTCTAATGAAGGAAGCATCAGGTGTGTGTGAGGAGGTGAATGAGTGTATGTGTTTGTGTATGTTGTAAATCACAAGAAGAATGTGTCCTGTTTAAACCAACACGCAGATGCGACACAGATGCCTTTCATTTACTGGTAAGCAAAATAAAACCACAAACGAATGGGGCTACGCTGAGCCCATGACACCAAACTTTGAAAAGAGCAAATCAGCTTCACTGCAAGGATCAGGACACAGCCGTTACACAGTGAGTGATGGCATGTCCAGCTGCACTTGCTCCTCTTACATTTACTTCAAAATATATTGCCCAACTTTAAGCTCTCTCTCTCTCTCTCTCTCTCTCTCTCTCTCTCTCTCTCTGTCTCTCACACACACACCCACACATACATAAACAGGCATGCATGCCCAAAAGGACCTGGGGCTTGCAAAAGGATTGCTAACAAAGCAAATTTTTCTATTGACTTGAGTACCACAGTTGAGCATATCATATCACTGTTCAAAACAGTAATTACAGAAAAAAAAAAAATTCAGTATTCTTTTCTGTCTCTCTCTCTCTCTGTCTTTTCTTTCAGTAGATTAAGAACAACCCCCTCTAGTTTTGTTGTGTATTTTAGGAACGGAGAAAGAACTAAATCTGCAAGTGAGTAACACTTCTAAACACCTCCCTCCTCACTAATCCCCCATCCCTATGCCCCCAGCAGGTGCCTATCAGTCTCCATCAGACGAGCTACGCATTAAAACCTCCCCACAATTCATTTCACTTTTTATTACTGCCAGAAAAGAGCGGCCGCCACCTGAATTTATAGTGTTTATTCAAATACGGGCAAATGCAGCCAGAATTATGGCTGTCCATGAAAATATCATTTACTGCTAATCTCCTTTCCCTCTCCCATCATATATATTTGATGATTGGATGTATGTGTCCTTTCATTCTGGATCTAGTTGCCAGGGGGGGGTTAGCAATGCATCACACAGACCTGCTTGAATTGAAGGAGACCCTGAAAGCAATGCAAACAATACACAATGCCAAAACATCCTCATGCGGTGCTCTGAGGGAGCTGGACATGTTCATGCTCACGTCTTATCAATTTGTAGATAGCTTTAGTAGTTATTTTTGTAGGGTAGCAAGCATACTGTAGAAAAGTAGCTGTTGAAGGAAAAAAGAATTTATTACTAAATTTCATTTAGTAATATGTGCTTTTATTTATTTGTACAGGATATCTCTAAAGTAAAGGCATTTTTAAAGGATAAAATCCCGATTACTGTCCCAGTGATCATGTTGAGGGATTTTAAATGGACTGTGATGGCCATTCCAAAACCTTCAGCTTGCGTCTCTTCAGGTCTTCCATAGTGGATTTCGAGGTATATTTAGGATCATTGTCCTGTTGTAGAAGCCATCTTTTTTCAGCTTCAGCTTTTTTACAGATGGTGTGATGTTTGCTTCCAGAATTTGCTGGAATTTGCTGGTATCTAATGGATTTAGTGGAATCCATTCTTCCCTACAACCGTGCAATGTTTCCTGTGCCACTGGCTGCAACACAACCCCAAAGCATTCACACTCCCATGCTTAATAGCTGGCGAGGTGTTCTTTTCATGAAATCCTGCTCCTTTTTTTCCTCCAAACATGTCTTTGCTGATTGTGGCCAAAGAGCTCTATTTTAACTTCATCAGTCCACAGCACTTGTTTCCAAAACGCATCAGGCTTCTTTATATGTTCTGTTGCATGCATCTGACGTTGGATTTTATGATGGAGACGCAGGTAAGGTTTTCTTCTGCTGAATCTTCCATGAAGGTCTTGTGCGATGCTTGCAGGTGCACAACCACTCCTGAGTCTGCTAAATCTTCCTGAAGGTTTTTTGCAGTCAAATGGGGGTTTTGATTTGTCTTTCTGACCAGCATACGAGCAGTTCTCTCTGAGTGTTTTCTTGGTCTTCCAGATCTCATCTTGACCTCCACAGTTCCCCTGAACTGCCATCTCTTAATTACATTTCTCCTACATACATCCTTCTCCTACATTGTGGGCATCAATAACTTTCATTTTCAGAGTCTTACACACTTGCTTAGAGGAACCCATGGTTATTGAGTGTCCGCAAGAGTGTGCACAAGGTTTGAAGTGTCAAAGTATTTGTAAAGCTTTGAAATTGGCATTTACTAATGACATCTGATGCCCTGCATCAGATCTAATGACCTGATTAAGGTTTGAAACCTTGTAAAAAAAATAATCAGAGACTCTGGAACACTTAGGTTGCCCAAACTTTTCCACAGTGCCATAATAATGTTTTTATTTTTTATTTAATTTATGGCATAAGGAGTAACTATGCATCAATGTTGGCTGAGAATATTCTGCATTTTTTCCATGATGTGTTAACATCTTTTCAATTAAAAAATCCCCAAAATATGTTATCTATCGAGGGGTGCCTAAACTTTTGCATAATGCTGTATGTTTAAACAATATATGTTTATATAGTACTAGAAGGCTTCTTTAAGTGTTTAAGGTCAGGTAAGGTTCAGTAAAGTAATTACATATGGTTAAAAAACAAAACAAAAAAAACATCATGTCCTATTATGTGTTTTATTGCTCATTTAAAGTTAACTTTACAATCGCACCAACCATGCATGAATAGCAATAGATTGACTGACAGATTGATGATAAAGCACACTGTTACCCTATATTTGTCTTTATTCAATCAAACCACAGCAACTGTAAAAGCCGGGTCTCATGCTGTGACTCCTTCGCTCTACACTGAAAAAAGCAAACATTAAGACATTAACTTGAAAAAAAGTGTAGCAATGGAAAGAGAATACGTAACTGATGGATAATAAAAAACAAGAAAGTACTGGAAATGCACTTGGTTTATGGTTTACTGTACGCACCAAAGTTATATTTGAAAGACAAAAAAAATTGTTAAAACACTTTCTAATGATTTCTAATGATATATTTTAAACTAATATTGGAGGCCTTCTATTGAATAAAGTGTTGGGTTTAACTAATACCACTAAAAGACAGTAAACTGTGAAAGGTTTATGATCAGATTTTGTGGATCTCTTTAAAGATTTTTACTATAAACTATAAACTTATACTAAGTTTATAGGAGATAAAAATTCTATTCTATAAAATTAGCAGCTATTGCCCAAATATAGCATTCAAGAGTCCATTATAAACAAAAGTATTTTAGCACATTTTAACATAAGGCACTTTATTAAAGTACCACAAATGTATAGTTAAATTTTATTAAATATAAAAAACTTGTTACACCACATTATGAAACTGTGTTAAAAGACTCAAACTTTGTTCAATTAACAGGCTGGCTTAGTTATTAGCACTGTTGCTTCGCACCTTCAGGGTGGTTGGCGGTTTGTTTCTTGCCTCCAGTCAGTGCGTAGTTTGTGTGCTTCTCCCCAGGTACTCCGCCTTCCTCCTATAGTCCAAAGACATGTGGTCTGGGTTGTTTGGCATTTCCAAATTGCCCATAATGTATGGTTGTGTGTGTGTGTGTGTGTTTGTGCCCTTCAGTAGTTTGGCACCCATCCATGGTGTTCCCTGCCTTGTGTCCTAAATGAGATCCAGGGCCCTGATGACCCCTTACAGGGTGAGCAATATAGAGAATGGATGTATAGATGGATGGATGGATGGATGGTCACCAAATGGGACATACAGGTATCTACATATAAATAATTCATTTTATTTCCTATTTTTAATAACTCTGGAGAACTAGCTTTTGCCCTTCTTATAAAGACAAAATAGCATTTGATGTCAGTGTCCTGAGCAGTTTAAATGTAAAAGAATATATTTTCACTGACCCCCTGCAAACACACTTAAATGAATACCCATTGCAGCCTTTATTTGTGACATATTTATTCCACTGACAAAATAAGTTTTTCAAGTTATTCAGGTTTTGCCTAACCCTATTCAAATGGGTAATAATGATGCAAACCCATATAATATATAACCAATAATGATGCTGCATAACCAATAATGATGATGATGACTTAGGCAATAATAGATTCTTAAGTTGCATTAATTGTAATAAGTTTAAACAAAGTATAAACCCTGTGTGGGCCTCAAAAAAAGCAGCATAAGTAGAAAAAGAAAGAAAAAGAGAGTGAATCGTATGCCAGTTAAATGTAAATTGCATGGCATGTACTCACCTTAATGACCTGTAAGGCTATAGCACAGGAAAGATACTACTGTCACTTCTAAACACCTATAAATCTTTAAATCTCTGCGATTTTATATTTACAGTTAAGTATGAAATTTAGACAACTCAGCTCCAAATACACAGTAGCACTACATATGCTTAAATGATTAAAAAAAAAAAAAAAGCTAGCTACGCCAACCCACTAACTGGCACAAACAACTCAATCTGCTTTTGAGTCTAGTGGCCAATCACCAGAGAATACTGAGATAATAGTTTTGCCAACAGCATATAATTCTTTCTAGAATTTACTTGCTTGGAAACTGCAGAAGATAATCAAACTGTTAGATGCAGAAATATCCAATATAATTGAAAAATTAATATCCAACATAACCATACCCAGCCAAATCCCATGCAGTTGAATGAACAACTCTCTTGCAATATATGCAATTGATCACAAAGTTAAATCTTTAGTGCACTCCTTATACAGAAGTCCAATACAAAATGAATGCAGGTTGCTGCTTTGTCATATCATCAATCTTAGCAACTATATGATTGCTCATTTCAGTATGCCCTGTCCTGGGTTATAGTCATTCCAGATTAAGAGTAACACACTATTCCATCAAGGACAAATGCCAGATCAGTGATTTTGAAGCTGGAAACATCTTAACACACTTTTTGAAGCTAGAACTATCCAATCAGGTATTGTGAAAAAAGAAAAATGGTGGGCTCCCCAGTGGCTTAACAAAAAAAAAAAAAAAAAAAAAAAAGCATTCACCCTATGGTCAGAAGTCCTGGGGAGCATTCAGTTATATTCTTTCTTAGTGGGTGGGAAGACACCCTGTCAATGAGGATGGCCCTAACCAATCTCGTGCATCATTAAGCATGTCTAGCCTACTCTGAAGAGAGAGAAAAAAAAATTCTCTGAGTCTGTCATACTGTCCTGTGATGTTCTGTGATAGGGACATAACTATTGAGTAGAAGGTGGTAGAGAACCAAATTTTGGGGAGTTATTCATTTGCAGTTTTTAAAATGCAGTTGATGGTAGAATACATACATCCATCTACTGTTGCAATTTATAACATATTACCAATCATATTGTGTATTGTGCATTTTTATAAATGAGTAAACTGTAAATGTTTTTGTAGTTGCCATGAAGATTGACTAAGACATTGGTCAGTAATTGACTGAGAGGTTATACATTTTTCAGCAGTGGACGCTGATTTGTCAGCGCAACATTGTCACATTGTATTGCATTGTGTTGTGTTTGTTACTGTTTGAACAAGTGCACTTTATGTTGTCTTTTGGCATAGTTCTTAGCTAGTTTTGTCAATGTATGGTGTTATTTTGTTGTCTTAGATAATAACCTAAGGAACGTTGTTTAATTTCACTATGTGCTAAACAGTTTATGGCTAAAATAAAAACGTACTTAACTTGATTGGACTTGAAATGGCTTACAATTTTTAAAAGTATGCTTTAAAAGTTTTTTATTTATTTATTTATTTTAAAATATGTTTAAACTATTTTTTGAAACAATCTAAAAAAAAAAACTGTAATTATGCCATGGACCACAAGGGGTCCACGAACCCCTTGCTGAGAAACCACAGTCCACACTTATGCACTGTGGTTTGAAATGCTTTGTCAACAGAATGATTATAATAAACACTAAAACAAATATGTTATAAATAAAAAGTAATAAAAAATAAAAACAAAAGCTCACGCAAGTGATTGACACATTACTCACTGTTAAAGGTAGTTTTTAAAAAAAAATCAGTATTACATGTTCATGTAACGTTTCTTATTAAGCAATCTTATCAACATGGTTACATGTTATACATTATACATTATACAATATACATTATAAATTTGTGTAATTTAAAAACATTTAAAAATACATTACAATTATTACATAAAAAAGATAAATTATTAGAATTTCACAGCATTTATGAGATTCTGTCTGAATGGATTCTAGCAACGCTTTGTAGCACACCAATCAAAAATGCCAATCTAAGTTTTTACTTAGATAACCTGAGTAAAGATAACCTGAGTAAAGAAAAACTCTGCCATAGACGGTCACTGAGAAAGGAGGAGGATTGGACGTCAGGCTAGCAACCTAACACCCTTAAACCCAGACTGCTATGAATGAGGCGAGTAGAGACCAAATAACCTATGATGAAGATCTGACGGTTGTCCATTAACCAATGTAAGGAATAGTTTTTTGGAGCAAATATGTTAACCAACAATGTAATGTGAAATGTGAGAACATTATTTCAATGTGGAAAACTGGCACAACATTTCAAAGAATTTGACTGCTATCAGACCGACATCCTCGGGGTCAATCAACCAATTAATCAATCAACATTTATTTATATAGCACCTTACAGCAACCTAAGTTAAGCCAAAGTACTGCACAACATTAAAAATACAATAAAATGGCAATAAGATAATAATAAAAAATACAAAACAAAATAAGACACATAAAATTATAAAAAACACATGAAATTCTAAAATAGCCATTCTAAATAAGTGAGCATTACCGTTTAGCTATAAACTGGAAAAATGAGACTAAAATAGCAATAAGATATCAATAAAAATAAAAAACTAATCTGGAGCGAGAAGTGGCCAAGTTTAGACCTCAGATTAGCGGGAGCAAGGCCAAGATCATGAGAGTTAGATATGCCACTATGAACAACCATGTAATGGTGGGGCAGCAACAGCTTAAAGAGATCACCAAGTTCACAAACCTGGGCAACATTCTCGCGAGTGATGGCGATACAGACCATGCCGTAGCTTGGGTTGTCTTGCAGCGGTTCCGATCAAGATCGACACATTGATTAAAATTCATCCACTCAATAATATCATCATCCCAATTGCAATCTACAGTACGTCAGTGAACCATGGACATATGAGTGGAGAAGCCCGAGCTCCATTAGAGCTGATTACTTTGCAGCCATCTGTCATAGGCGAAACTGAACGTGGGTAAACCCAATAGCAGATAGATGACTCGTTTAAGACCTTTAATAAAAAGGAGCACACAGGAGTTTTATTATGCAAGCGCAGCAGGAGTAGAGGAGAGAAGCTGTGGATGTGAGTGAATGGGATGAATGGGAAAATTCCCGCTGACGAGAGAGGAGGTGGGGCGATGATGTTGGGTCTTTGAATTCGGCACGAACGCAGAAGTGCTTAGAAGTGCGGGCACACAAGCAAACTCACACACGCATACACAGATTGCGGGGAATAGCATGAATCGAGGTTGAAGGGTCAGGCAGGGTTGGTAACAGTAATAGACATGATACTATGGGCTTTATCTGGGAGACATGAAACAAGGGATTGATGCATCTCATAGTAGAGGGTAGGAGCAGTCTGACTGTGCAAGGGTTGATTATCTTGGATATGGTGAATGGGCCAATGAAACTAGAAGAAATCTTATGGGAGACTGTGTTAATGGGAACGAATAACGAATCAACATTACAAATGACTCTTTGCCCAACACAATAGGTTGGACTGTAGAGAGTAGGTGATCAGCTTGACATTTAAATAAAGATATTGACCGGCAAGGTCAAACTCTTGCCAGTAGCAAGGTTCTCTAAATGGCACACCACGGCCTGGGATACGGTTATTGCCATCTCCTCCTCTTCAGATGGAAATAAGAGGGGTCCGTAGCCCAGACTGCACTGAAATGGTGACAGACTCATGGATACTGTAGGTAGTGAATTGTGCGCACATTCAAACCATGGTAGCATTGGGCTCCAGGTGCGTGGGCCTGGGAGGTCATGCACTGAATAGTTGTTTCCAGTTCCTGGCTTTCTTGGTCTGCCCATTGGTCTGAGGGTGATAGCCAGAGGAAAGGCTGGGGGGGAGCCCTGATAAGTCTGCAGAACGCTGTCCAGAATTGGACAGAAAATTGGGGTCCACGATCAGAAACAATATCCATGGGGATGCGAAAGACATGCTGGATGAGCAGTTCTGCTGTTTCCTTAGCTGAGGGAAGTTTAGTCAGGGGGACAAAATGAATGGCCTTGGAGAAGCTGTCCACAATGGTCAAGTCACAGGTGTTGCCATCAAAATCTGGGAATCTTGTGACGAAGTCTAGAGTAATATGGGACCAGGGTCTGTGGGGCATGGGGAGTGGTCTCAGGCGCCCATGCAGGAGGCCTATTGCTGGACTTGTTGCGAGCACACACATTGCAGACAGACACAAACTGATGAGTATCCTCCCTGATAGTGGGCCACCAGAAGCCTTTTTGGATTAATGTGAGGGTGAAAGATCAATCGCAAGCTATGCTCCCATTCTAGGACCTGGGGGCATGCTACCAGTGGTACGAAGAGCTTGCCCAGCGTTGTTTCTGGGGGAGCGTGCTCCTGACACTGGGAAGTCATCAGTGACCGAAATTAACACAATCTAATGCCTTCACAAATAATTGATTCTCGTGGAGCCTCTGAAGAACTTGGCAAGCATGCTGCCTATACTCATCCAGGGAGCGGGAAAAGATCAAGATCTCATATAGATAAATCAAAAAAATGTTAAGGAAGTCCCTGAGAACGTCATTCACCGATGACTGAAAGACGGCTGGAATGTTAGCAAGACCGAATGGCACTACCGGATATTTGTAGTGTCCTAACGCAGTGTTAAAAGCTGTCTTCCACTTGTCCCCCTCCTTGTTCAGGCCTCTGTAATCGATACATGGGCGTAGCGTCTTGTCTTTCTTAGCCATGAAGAAGAATCCAGGTCCAGCAGGGGATGAGGAGGGGCAGATGATTCCGGCAGCAAGGGATTCCGAAAAGTATTTGTCCATGGCCTCCCTCTCAAAAGGGAGACATCAAATATAATCTTCCCCTGGGAGGGGTCGAGCCTGGGAGGAGCTGCATAGTCAGGAGGGCCGGCAGAAAGATCAGGGAACTCCTCGTTGGAAAAGGATGTTGCTTGAAGACAGTGAGCCGACTTGTGGCAAGATGCCAGGCACAAGGGACTCCACCCCTGAATAGTGTTCTTCTTCCAGTCAGTAAGAAAGTTGTAATGGGTCAGCCAGAGATTCAATTCAATTTTATTTGTATAGCACTTTTAACAATTGACAAATTTCGCAAAGCAGCTTTACACAATCCAAAGGATTATTTAAGTTTGTATGAGATAAGAAAATTATAAGACTGTGTCTGATGAGCAAGCCGAGGACGATGGCAACAGTGGCAAGGAGAAACTCCCTGAGATGGTGATAGGAAGAAACCTTGAGAGGAACCAGACTCAACAGGGAACCCATACTCATTTGGGTAAAATGGATAGCAGGGATTGATCTGCATCATACTGTGTGAAATTGGAAGTTCAGTATAACAGGAGATGTGTTTAAGTTAAAATTGAGTCCAGTTCATTATTGGAGGCTCAAGTAGACTATAGGAAACTCCAGTTCTGAACTATTGAGCAACTTTAGTCACAAGTCCTCAGAGAACAGCTGTCTGCATCAGCCCAGAACAGGACCATCTTCGTGGAAAAGTGGGACCGTCCCCAGTCACCACACGCATCCCAGGCAGACCTCATGGAGCATCCATGCGATGACATCTCCAACCAGAAACAGGACACCAGGACGAGTCAGACAGCTCCAGGGGGCAGAGAGGGTCTGGATCACTGGCAGCTCAGGAGCGACATGTATAGCTTGGCAGAGAGACAGTTAGAGGGAAAGAGAGAGAGGGAGAGAGAGAGAGGAGAGAGAGAAGAGAGCAGAAGAGAAGAAGAGATGGCAGTTAGGTATGGTCACAGTCAAACTATGTATAATGTGAATGTATCTTTAGTGCAGAGTGCAAGCAGGGACTCCAGCAGGAGTAACTATAACAGCATAACTAAAAGGGAGAGCCAGAAGGAAACACAGACATAAGGGCTCCCTGAGATGTAAAGAGACCAATCACTTCACCATCAACAAACCTGAGTGATCAATGAGAGTGGGAAAGACAGCATCTAAACATACCAGTTCACCATAATACTCTACGTCCACGAGTCCCCCAGATCTGCTCCTTTACCTAAGGCTAATCTATTTACAAAAATGCTTTGATAAATAAATAGGTTTTTAGCCTAGAATTAAACACAGACTGTGTGTGATTCCTGAACATTATTTGGAAGACTATTCCATAACTTTGGGGCTTTGTAAGAAAAAGCTCTGCCCCCTGCTGTAGTTTTCATAATACGCGGTACTGACAAGCAGTCTGGATCCTTTGATCGAAGTAGAGACCTGCGACGCGAGACCATTTAATGCTTTATACGTCAATAGTAGTATTTTAAAATTGATGCGAAATTTCACTGGGAGCCAATGCAGTGTAGATAAGATAGGTGTGATGTGCTCGTATCTTCTGGTTCTAGTGAGGACTCCCGCTGCTGCATTCTGGACTGACTGAAGCTTGTTTATGCACCTAGTTGAACAACCAGACTTTTAACGGGCATTGTAGACCATAATGGCCTTCTGGCCACAATAAAGACAGGATTGTGAATTGAGTCTTCACTGACGTTCCTCCAGAGAGATCCGGGTGCGACTGACTTGCATGGGTTTGGTATGAGCTGGGGCTTGGCGCCGCGACAGGGCGAGTAGTCGGCTGAGGTGGAGCAGAAGATCTGGGTCCAGAGGATGAAAGTGGTGGTCAAGCATGGCACCTCAGAGTCAGACGAGCGTCCACATGCCCTGCCAGATCCATGAGGCCGTTAAGCTCTCTGGGAAGTTCCTTCTTGATCAGGTGGTCCTTGACATCCTCAGAGAGACCATGGAGAAAGGCGTCATAATCCACAATCCCAAATTGTGGATGCAGTGAGTGTGCAGAATTTAATAGCATAATCATAGGCAGAGCGAGAACCTTGCCGGAGCTTCAATAAATTCCTGGCTGTCTCTCTGCCAGAGTGTGAGTAGTCAAACACCCTTTTCATTTCCTCGGTGAACGATTTAAAGGAGCAGCAGCCTGGATCGGTGCCCCATCCTCAAGCTCAGTCGGAGTGTGATCACATAAGCCACCATTGAGCACTCTGTAGGGAAGGAAGACGCTTGGAGCTCCAACAGCAAAGAGCATTGCGATAGAAAGAGTGACATGTTCTGGGTTCACCGTTGAACGGTTGAAAATTGGAGACAGGTGTGCTGAGGTACTCGGCTCGGGGAGCACGGGAAAGCCTGGATGGACTCATGACCTGGATGCATTGGGCTGATAGTGCTGGCTCGTGACACCCTGCTTGTTTCTGGTAGCCCTGCCCCTTCGCATACCTGTAGAAGGGGAGGTCGCCTACTCAGTAAGCCTATGGAGCAAGCGAGAAGCAATAACAGATTGAGGTGCATGTCCTACATTGGCGCATGCATGGCAAATGGCTAGATTGAGCATCCAGAAAGGATAGATTACCTCATATAATCATTCTTCACAACCATGGAGAGCAGAAAAGAAGCTCATATCAGACCTTGAGGATGATGGGATATAACACCCTCTTCAGTCAAGAATTTTTTTCTAGGCTCATTGGGAACAGATTTGAAAATTAAAAAAGAAAACTAAAAGAAAAATGAAAAAGAAAAAAGTAGTGCCTGATTCAAACCTGCATCAAACTCTATTTCTGGAAAATATTTCTGGTTTTGGTTTTGCTTCCCTGACACAAAATTGGGTTAACACAAATATCTCCAGCAAGAGGGGATACAGTACATAATAATACACATTACTGTTTGTTCCTGTTTGTTTGTTTTTATTTGTTTCCTTACAGGCATGAATGATGTAATTGCATATAAACTTGTGGTTGTCTACATTAAATGATTTCCAAAATCGTATTAAATCTCTTGCTCAAGATCCCAATATATGATAATATGATAATATGTTTATGCATTCTAAACACATGCTTCCTCTCTGGTTTTGACCTTTTTCTGTTTAGATAATTCCTCATCATCCATCCGTTGTTGTTTGTCTGTTTGCTGATCACCTACCCCTCTTCCTGTTTACACTTTACTATTGCTTCGTGACCCTGGTTTATGCTTGGATTACTTTGAAACCCAAGCATGTTCCTGCATTCTGCTGTCTTCACTTTCTAACATCAAAACCATACTTTTCTCTGTCAACAGCATTTTTCAGAAATAGTATATGTAAAATTTCTGGCTTTATTAATATATTAAAGCTATGTCTTTCTGTCATTCAGACATAACTCAATTTTATGTAAATGTTCCTCATGGTAGGCAACATGGTGGCTCAGTGGTTTGCACCTCCGGGGTCCGGGTTCAATTCATGCCTCGGGTCTGTGTGAATGGAGTTTGCATTTTCTCCCTGTGCTTGGTGAATTCTCTCCAATTACTCTGGGTTCCTCCCACAGTCCAAAGACATTAGTGTTCGCAAATTGTCCAGAGTATGTGAATGAGTACGAGTGTGTGCTTGTATGTGCCCTAGGATAGATTGGCACCTCATCCAGGGTGTACCCCGCATTACGCGCATTATGTGCCCGAAGTAACCTGAGATAGGCTCCAGGCCCCCCGAGACCCTGTAAACAGGTTAAATTTCTATTTCTTTACCACTTTTTAGGATAGAGCGGTATAGACGATTAATGAGTGAGTGAGAGTGAATGTTCCTCATGGTTTCATTCAAATATATGCATGACTGTGTTGGAGAGAGCTATGGTAGGTGTACAATATTTGCTATTCTCATGAGGTTCTAGAGTACATCAGGCGATGTATAATACAATGCATCTTAATAACCCATGGTTTCCAGAACACAATGCTGTGCTGAAAACCCACTCATTCAGATAAATACAATTTGTTCACCCAACAGTGGATTGAAAATATTCTGGGAAAAAATATACTCCAAAAATAAAAACTTGACTTTGGAGAAACTTGAACATGTCTCTTTGTGCTTTTTTTCCATAACCAGTCAGAGAGAGAGCGAGAGAGAGAGAGAGAAAGAGAGAGAGCTTAATTAGTATCCAAACTCAAATTTGTGCATAGCGGAGCAGAATTGCTCCCTTGTGAGGATGATTTCGTATCACATGTACTTGCGTGGTTTTTAATGTGTGCAAGTTTAAGTAGGCAAGACATGCCTAAGTAGGCACATGCACGCGCACACACACACACACACACGCACACACACAAACACACACACACACACACACACACACACACACACACACACACACACTTTGTAGCAACCACTAAGCAGAAACATATTCTGTGCATTTAAATGCAAACATCTCATGTTACAAAATGTCTGACAAGTCCTCAAGAGCAGTGATGTTGTGTGGTATCATATGCAACTATTCTTAATTCATGTTGTTTTTTGGTCATCATGGATTCAGATTTGGATGCCTTCAAAGTCTTTAATACTGGGTACACAGCAGGTTTTGTGCATTTTCCATCCTCTGTAAGAGCATGATTTGCAACTTTCTGCATTATTTACTGCACTATCATGGTTGTAAGTATAACGAACTAAGATGAAAATGCAGGAAATGATGCAGAAAGTTGCAAGTCATGGTACAAAACACCGTTAACAGAAACTTTACACTGATTTAATAAAATTAAACTAAATATTACTGTTGCTTAAAAGCAAACTAGGAAGAAAAACTAAAATTACTGACAACTTGCAGCGTGACAGGTTTCAGCATTGGAACTTATTAGGACTTAGTACTGTAGGTAGTATGTTATTACACAATCTCTACAGTAGTTTTGCCATTGTTTTTTATATCAATATAAGACCAAAATGTTGGACAGATTGTGACTTTAGGTTACAAGGGCTTTTGATATTTGTTGAAGTGCTTTGTCAGAGGGCTTCCACTGACATTAAATGGCTAACTGAGGTCTAACTTAACAGCTATTGGTCATGTATGCAGTATATTTTTTTATAAGCTTGGAGTCTACTCAGTAAAATAACACTGATATTTCTACAACTTTCGTTGCATTATGTTTGTCTCATAGCCATTAATACATACTGTATGGTGGATAAAAAATTGATTGAAATTAATTTAGTACTGTATATGCATGTCTATTTACTGTATATAAATAAAAGAAAGATTTAGTCTGCAAATTGGTCAGAACTCACTCCTTTAATAATACATTTACGTTTCATACATTGGAGGACCAGATACCAAGCTTAGAAAAAATTGTCTGTTTATGTCTGTCCAGCCAATTTTGCTTCATCATCACACAAATTTAATACTTTTACTTTTTAATACTTTTTTACTTCTGAGTCATAATCCTCATGTGACATAAATTAATGTATGATACAGCATAGTTTAATCCAAAAAAAGGCAAGTAGACTATGAAAGCTGAACCTTTAATGATAGATGGGCAGATCAATGTATGTTTATTCTTTCTAAGGGAAGTTTTAAACCATTTTTTTTCATATGTTCCAAAACAGTAGTGCTAAGTAAAAGCAGTCATGTGAAGAGCTATTATGAGATTGGTCAGAGCAAACAGTCCGAGATAAGGGCATGTACAATATCTGAACTGAGAGCGCACTGTTCATCAAAATGTTAAGTAAAAGTGATGTTATTACCAATTATATGACAGATGTAGTAATCTACTTAACAGCGAGAGTATTTAGCTAACAATGAAAGAAGTACAACTTAGCATAAATAAGGCATAAGATATTCAACCTTAAATTTTTTAAAATTTCTTTGTGTTAATAAGATGGGCAGAGAGTTCTGCTATACAGAAAGACAGGCAGACATATACATTGGCTTTTAACCTGAAATAATATCATCAATTATATTATTTTTTAGCTTTAACCATTTAACTATTTCTAAAAAAAAAACAAAAAACATTTAGACATCAACTACAGGTACTAAAGCTAGTAAAATAATATAACAAAAAATTGTTCTGACTCAGAATATAAATTCCTCTATCCCTCACAATTTGGCCCTCAAGTCACTAAAATCCTTCTGCTTGCCCATTTCTTTTGCTTCCTAAAAAGATCCAAAGGAAGAGCTACTGCAGCTCAAATTTTGGAGAGTAATGCTAATTGCCATAGAAAGTTACCAGAACACACAGTGCATTACTGTTTTGGTGGCACAGGGTGGGTCCTACTAAAAATTAGATGGGATAGGACATATTCTACTATTCATGTGTCACCATGTGTTCCTCTTTCTTCTTTATTTATGCATTCACCACTGCCATTCCCATCCTGTTTGCAAAATCTACAATAATCTGTCCTTCCACATTCCCATCACCTTTTTTCCCTTCCTGAACTTGCCCGATAAGGTCCGCTACAGTACAACCACCAACCTTTCTTCTGTGGGTACACTCACTACCACATTCTCCTTCACATCCTACCTTTGGAGTGTATGCACTCATGACATTTATCGTTACCTCTTCCACTTCCAGGTGCACACTCATCACTCTATCAGACAGTCTCCTTACTTCCTCCACACTATTGGCATACTCTTCCCTTACTATTAGACCCATATAATTTCTCAGTATTAGACCTATATCATATCATCTACACTATGGTAAAGAAGTTTGAACCCATCTACAATGTTCTTAGTCTTGCTTCCCTTCCACTATCTACCTTTCTCAGGACCATCAGATCATCTAGCTCTCTACCTGTACTAGTCATACTGCTAAGATTCAGTTCTTATCTTACCCTCTTTTAAGGAGCGTTCCGATCGGCCTGAAGTGCCCTGCAAGGTATACTTCCCTGCGAACAATTGTAGTGTGAACAAGTGAACAACAGGCCTTCACTTCACCCGAAAAAGGAATGAAAAATTTCATTGCGTCTCGCTGGAGCGTGAAAAAAATGGAGCTCAAAAAAGGATTTATTTATTTATTTATTATCATTATTATAGAGGATGACAACATATTAAAAGGACACAATTTTTTACATTTTAATTTAATCAAGAAATCTTTCGTTTATAGGCTAGTAATCTGTAAAAAATATATCTGTACATATTTAATCAATTATTAATATTAATCAATAATTTATTGTAATTCAATAAGTCATACATGTTTCAATAGCATTTTCATAATGGTATCAGTTTGTGTTTCAATAAATATTAAATATTTAATGTCAGTAGTGTAAAATTTTCACAGCAGCAGCGACAGGTATGCGAGGGGCTTATGTTACCACTGTATTCAGTAATTAATTGTAAGTCCAGTATATTGTATGTGTAAGTGTGTGGCGTGCAGGAGAAATGAGTCGGCCTCACTGTTTTTAATGAATCAGTCCGGGAGCATGGTGATAAAAAAATAGCTGTCCTGTAAAGCTGTTTCGATGGTGAATAATCCTAATTTCAGAAAGTCCTCAATAAAACAAAGTTCACAGTCATAGAAAGTGGAAAACTTTCTTTCAGACAGAATTTCATCCGGGATTCCCCTTGCAAAAAAACTTTATTTCCTTAGTCGCGGTTACTGTTTTTTGCGACATGATGGCAATGTTGGGAAAAGGGACAGATTTAGTCAAGTGGATTGGTATGCTTTATATTGTTATATTGTGTCAAAGGTGTATAAGACTTATTTTGTTTGACTTACGAACAAATCTGTTATGCTCCTAGAACATAATATAACATATTTATACAGTATATATAATATTCCATTATATATACTGTATATATACTGTATATATAATATTCCATTATAAACACACAAACATATATAAAATTAAGCTCAGTTTTATGAAAAAATAAACTGTATTTGTGCTAATACATTTGTGCTAATACAGTACATTTGAGGCTAGAAGTTTTACCATTATCAACTACAAGAATGCAGTTAATTTCAATCTGCAGCTTTGAAATGCTCTTAATTGTTTTGGAGCTATCAATCAGCTTAACAGAAAAAAAACATGACTGACATTTGGAACTGTCATTGTCAACGTTGGAATCAGTTTTGAGGTCTGCAAACTGGACAGCTAAAAACTCCAAAAATGGCATCACATCCTACAAACAAAGCCACCTAAACTACAACTGGTCAAACGCACCGATCTAAACACATACATGCATACAGTTTGTTTTTGGTCCTCCAATGTGTGAAATATAAAGATATCAAATGTATATATAACAATTGGTTATTAGCATGCTATTTTATACAACAGTATACAATGTTTTCTTTTCCTGAAATGTGTATATATTTTTTGCTGTGTGTGTGTGTGTGTGTGTGTGTGTGTGTGTGGTAAATGAAACATTATAAATCACAAATACACATACACATATATTAAATATACCTAAGTATAAATAAAACACACTCTCTCTCTCTCTCTCTCTCTCTCTCTCTCTCTCTCTCTCTAACACACACACACACATGCATAGACATACAAATGTTCAAATGCCCAAATTTAAAATGGTAAAAGATATTAGAGATATGAGAGCTCTTCTCTCCTATAATTGATTTAAGACTGAAAATGGCGATTAACAAAATTTGAGCAAACTCACATATTAATATAGTGGCATAAGTGGTCCATTAATGGTCAGAACTGCACTGCATTCATTACATTTGAATATAGAAAAATACTTTGCTATGAACATTCTATTGCTGGTTCTTAATTCACAAGTACAAGCTGTATCATTGATGAAAAGCACCATAATTTTCTATAATTTCCCATCTTTATAATCCGCATTGTTAAGGGGATTGAAACGAATAACTGTAGAATATCCTTGCTCATTACGAATTGAATGTAGGTATCCAACTTCCAACAGAATCAAATTGACTATACATTTATACAACCATTCATATACAAGAAATGTGTGAGTACAAATATGCATTTATGAAATCTCTCTGCTTTGCTGGATTTCCTTCTTTTCAGCAATAATTCAGACAAAAGCTTCAATAAAGCTTTAATAAAAGCTGTTTTCTGAAAAAGTGCCAGCCAGCTAAATCAACACATTTAATAAACCAGTGAAATAGGTCTCTCTGTGCAAATATATTGATGACAAAGTTACAAATGTGTTAATACATTTCAGACAAGATTTACAGTCACCAACTGGAAGAATGCAGTGTTGTATCTTATGAATATAAATTGTTAATTTCAATCTCTTAATTGTTTTTGTTGTTGTTGTTGTCAAACAGTCAAACAGAAAGAGTGACATTTGCAACTTGTCAACGTAGGAATCAGATTAAGGCCTACAAACTGAATAGCTGAAAAACTCCTAAATTGCATCACAGCCTACAAACAAGGCCACGCAGACTACAACAGAATGACCCTAATCACCATCCTTCCTAAACTGTATACAGTATACACACTTGTAGCCGCTGTTTAACTGTACAGTATATGCTCAGTGCCTCCCATTTGTCTTTTCCCAAGCCTTGATTCATTCTATTTTATTTTTAAGTTAAAAATGTATTTGTTTATTTGTGGTTAATTAAATTTTATTCTACTTTGTGTTTGCAAGTTTCAGTAGGTTTACACTGTAAAAACAACAACAACAACAACAACAACAAAAGTTTACTCAATTTTTAGAGGAATTTTCTGGCCAAACAAAATATTTCACATGGCATTTTAGTTGACACAACACCGTACTTTACCTAGTTCAAAATCTTACGTTGACTTAACCTGACTGTTAGCTCAAGCTGTTTTTGTTGTGGGCTCAATTAATTATATTTGTCTATGTTATGACTTAGCCCGAATTTTCATCTACTCAAAAAAGTAAGTTGCCTCCCATTTTAGCCCATTGATGTAGTTGACAATTCACCCTAACAATACCCCAACAATTAAAACACACACACAAAAAAATCCAAAACTAGTCAAAGTTAAAACAGCGATCTGCATACAACAAGAAAATACAGGTTCTATTTTGCTTAACGGTCAATAAAACACCTGGATAACACCAGATGCCAACAAGGACCACAGTACCCTTCATTACCAC
This sequence comes from Clarias batrachus, assembly GCA_003987875.1. Lineage (NCBI taxonomy): Eukaryota > Metazoa > Chordata > Actinopteri > Siluriformes > Clariidae > Clarias > Clarias batrachus. Next base: position 68,716 of record QMIH01000022.1, on the reverse strand, counting down.
TGTAACTTCATCAGCTTGTTCACGCTCTCCTTTAGTAGCTCCAACAGGCCATCCGTCACTCAATATCTAGTTATGATTAAATATATATATATATATTAATAAGGCTTTGATATTTTTAAGGGTTTTATTAAGTAATTCTCAGAAGTAACTGTGTGGAGTGATGTTTTAAAATAACCGGTTATCTATCAATTTACTTTTCATACAGATAAATTAACCGTCATAACACTCATGGATGAGTATTAGAGACGCTGAAGCCAAACTAACACAGGCATTTTTATATCTCTTAACTTAACAACTACTGAAGTGTCGCTACTCCTTAACTTTTAATTACCTGGGGTATTTCTTGAACTTTCGTTAGTCGAGGGCTTGTGTGCTGGGGTGGAGCAGGATGCTATTGCTGGGCAAAAGTCAGGGGAAAAGTGGGGGAAAAAATAGATATGGTTATGAACGTTTAGTTCCCTAAACTGCTGTGGTAATATGAAGCCCAACGTTAGTTAAGCTTTCCTCAGTGTCAGAGTGCCTCAGTATAAAGATAAGTGGAAACACACTGGCCTCACATGTATATCACTAACTGTCTAAAATACCTGTTTTTAATGGGGTTTTTTATGTAAAAATTAACCCATCTTTGACCAATTACCCCAAAATGACCATCTTCACCTCTTTAGTGCTGTTTCATAGTGTCAGTCCGGCTGGGGGTGGGGAGGTGGGGGTTTTATAAAATCATGTGATTACATCTCAGTGAAGGTAAGTTGCTGGCTCAACTTGAGTTTTTTAGTTCATTCAGTCTATGTCTCCAAAGTTTTCAAGAACACAATGTAACCTGTAATCTCAACATATACCACTGTAAGATGTTGGGCAAACAGTACAATATTAATTCATTCCACATTTATCTAGTTAGATTTTTTACAGTGTACATTGTGCTGCTTGCATATCACATATCCAATTCTGTTTGATTATGTGCCATAATGTCTGACATATGATGTAAGTTCTGAAATAGTAATAGTATAATGCCAAAAAACATGTTTTAATCCTTGCATGTACAGTACTGTTCGTGTGAATGTTTTATGGTCTATAGACTTTCTTTCTTTTATACAAAAAGCTGTTGAAAATGGGATTTGCTACAATGTATTACTTTGCTCCTCAAGTAATATTTTAACACATCGTACAGTATAAACATTAATGGCATGAAGCTGAATCAATGATTGCGGATATTTGCTATACCCTTACATACCCATACAGACAACTTTGATACCACACCAAAAGCTCTTTCCAAATGCTGCATCTGAGACGTTAAAGCAGGAGTTGGAGCTCCAACTGGGCCTCATGCCTGGTTATGCACAGCACTTCGCATTAATTAGGGATTCAAGAACAGAAAGTGGCAGTATTCATGCAGAATCGTGCAAAAATACTGCAGTGTTTCAAAATGATTAAGTAATGTGCTGAAAACATTTGACGTGGTTTCCTATAATTATAATCATTTTGTGGCATTTCTGGTGAACAATTGAGGAGTGTAAACAAATAACCCCCACAAATCAATTTTGAATAATTGTTTTATTATATATTCATGTATTGAGACTGTACCAATGAGGGAAGAAACTCCACAATAACAGCAAGACATGACAATAACAAGCAGATAAGAAAATAAACAATTGCATATATTATGATGATGGTAGCAAAAAAGCTTACTTTTTCTTTTAATTGGCACCTCTGAGCACAAGTGAAATGATAGCAGAAAAAAATCCCAAAGAGTAAGCAACATAATGATAACCTCAGTCCATAATAAAATGCAAAATAAATAACAGTTATTTACTATTAAAATGACATTTTGTTTGTTGCAGTTACTGTATGCAATGGACTGTTTCATGACTGCTTGAACTTAGAAAGTGAATATGTGTGTCTGTGTGTGGAGATTTATTGAAGATATAAATAATCTTTCTATCGGTTTTCAAATAGAATAATAGGCTTTCCGGCACAATATACACAAGAGACTGTTTTACTTTTCTGGTGCTGTAGAACTTCTTCTGCTCTAATGAAACCAGTTGCATTTGCTTATTGTTGTTATTTATCAAATTAATTTCCACTGATTAAGTGTTGTTTTTCCATTAGTGTGTATAATTGTGTAACATAATTACATTTATTACAGCCTTATTGTTACTTCCAGGGACTATTTTATTAAAATACATTTTACCATGATTCAGTGTAAAACAGATAGGAATTCATTAATTAGGTTTTTTCTAAAAATAATAATAATATTTTTTTTTAAAAAAGGTGACATTTATTAATTTATTACTGTGACAAATCATTGCTCTCTTTGACAATTGCAGCAAACAGTCCATTCTACACTATACTATATGTTTCCACTTGTATGTTTTTAGAAGAATTCTAACATATTTGCATGCATAAATCCCATTTATTTTTCTCCTTTGTGCATTAAAAGACACAACTCAGCCGTGTGTAAATGATGTGACTTTAAAGATAAATGATGATAAATGGGCTGTGGGGTAAAACAAATGACTTTTCAAAATGTGTTAGAAGGTAGTCATTTGAGTAATCATCCCAAGGCAATCAATTTCTGTTGATTTTATGGACAGTTAGGAAAAAGACAGAGGTCTGTGAGAACAACACGGAACAAAAAATGGAAAAGAAAAAGAAGTAAATTGATCCAAATGTCATTCTCATTTATTCTCTCAGTCTCATGAGCCTTTAAATTGGGTTATAAATCATAATTGTTTTGAAAAGACATAAAGGATTTAAATAGAAATGAGGAAAAGCACCCCTGCCTGTAGATTACTAGGCATAATTATGAAGTCTATACAGTTCATTTCACAAGCAACCAAATAATGCAACAAGCTTAAATGATATAACATAAGTAATAGGGCACACTGTATCTTGCCTACAAAATAAAACAAAAAAACATAGCACTTTCTGGAATAAATTCTGTCCTTGACATTATATAATTATATAAAATTATTACCAATTAGTTTCTTATTTGTTTTAGTAGGGATAATTTTTTCATATAATTATATGGGTTAATTGGTATTTTTTTAGAACCAGTACTGACATTGAAGAGTACTGTAGTCTGCTTTGCTTTCATTGCCATCAATAATTATGAAATTGTGAGTCCATCATTTCATGTTGTTAGTTTGCCCACAGAAAACGTATAAAGAAATAAAGGGTCTAAGAGTTTTATCATAAGTTTATTTTAAATGACTGAGACAGAATATCAAAAACAAAACAAAAAAACATAAATATTATATATATTTATGAGTTGTATTCCAGTGAGTAAAATAAGTATTTGATCCCCTATCAACCAACACTGCCTGTCCTCAAACTCTCTATCTTCCATTCAAACCTCACCACCATGGGCAAGACCAAAGAGCTGTCAAAGGACATTAAGGGTGCCTGAAAAGTCCCCCTCTTTAAGAAGGCGCAGAGAAGGATTGGGAGAAAGTACTGTAGTCAGATGAAACCAAAATTGAGGTCTTTGGCATCAACTCGACTTGCTGTGTTATAGGAAGAAAAATGCTGACTATGACCCCAAGAACACCATCACTACATTCAAGCACAGAGGTGGAATCATCATGCTCTGGGGTTGTTTCTCTTATAAAGGTACAAGCTGACTGTGCCGCATTGAGGGGCCAATGGCCATGTATTGTAAAATTTTGAAAAGATGGGTCATGGATGGGTCTTTAAGCTTGACGATGACACAAAAAATAGTGCAAGGCAACAAAGGAGTGGCTTAGGAAGCGTGGCCTAGCCAGTCTCCAGACCTTAATCCTATAGAAAATCTATGGAGGGGGCTGAAACTTTGAGCAACAGGTAAGAAACCTTAAGGATTTAGAGAAGATTTATAAAGAGTAGTGGACCAAAATCCCTCTTGAGATGTGTGCAAACCTGGTAACCAACTACAAGAAACATCATATAGTACCAACAAGGGTTTCTCCACCAAGTACTAAATCATGTTTTGTTTCAATTTAGTAGCACTCACATTATGCTGTTATACTTATTATACGGGGGGTTGGGTCTAAAGTAACTAGGCATTAAAATCGGTAATAATCTCCTTATTTCTAATATAAATTTATTGAAACAAATTTTAGATGTAATTTATCATACAGGAAAATGAAAGCAAATCATTAAATTTCAACATGGATCAACCAGTATTCTGAAGGTGTGCAAATCCTTATCTTGTACACCTACTCCTTTGTGTAGCCCCACAGGGAAAATAATCACATGGAGTGAGGTCTGGACTTCTTTGAGGCCATTTAACCAATGTCCTGGAAAATGCTGTTCAGACCATGCATGCACAGTAAGAGCAAAATGGGAACATGAACCATGGGGTGTTGTTCCAGTGATACTACAAGTTCTATAACCAATAATTATTACCTAGTTAATTTTCAACAAGCCTATACTTAAGCAATATTACAGGGTCATGCTGTCACATGCCTATCACCTTTGTTCATAAATGAGCTTTGGAAACCAATGATCCAGTTCACTGGAGCACTTTTGGTAGGTACTAATCATGAAAAACACTGCAGAAGACATGACCCGGTCATCCAGACAGCACACTTTGCCCCTTGTCAGTCACTCAAATTCTTGCCTATTTATCCTGTTCCCAACACATTAACTTGATTAAAGAGCTGAATATTCACTTGGTTCCGCCCCTCTGTAAGTGTCACTGTAACAGGATAATCAGTGTTTTGATGTGGCCATTCAGTGGCATTAATGCATTGCGACTCAAAGTAAGTAACAAAAACTTTCACATAAAATTATGCCTGAAAGAAGGCTGATATTGTCCATTATTGTGTACCAGTAAAGAATTCATCAGCAGTACATACAGTAGTACTGAGGAGGGGAGAGCAGCTGTCTGATAAAACCCACATTTAAAACAAGTCACAGAAGCACTTAACAATCAACAATAAAACACATATGCTACCGTTGTCATTTTGAACAACACTTTGTGTCCATAGTTATTGATTCTGAATGATCTGTGCTGCTTTTTGATAATTCCTTATTGCTAGTTAACGTGAGCTTTTGCCATGCACTGACAGGTTAATGACTGACCTCACCACTTTGTTCGTGGCTAAATTGAGCTACTGTACAATGCTGGTTAGCTGCTTAATAACCCCTGAATAAGAGTACTACAGTATTTTATGTGGAACAAGGGATTGTACATATTGCATACCGTATCACATTTTTAATTATAAATGGAGACCTAAAGAGAGACTTTTTTGTGGATTTCTAATTGTACAGAACAATGGGAATGGTTGTTTAAGATGTACAGTATCTAATGTGCAGCCCCATAACATCCTGACCACATTTACATTTAGCCATTTGGCAGATGCTCTTATCCAGAGTGATTTACATAAGTGCTTTTAAGTTTTCATCATTAAATGTATCCTTACAGTATGAAAATCCTAAGTCCTCTTTCATAGTGATGAAATTTTACAGTAATAATCATCAATAAACTGTAGACTTTTAAAATTTGATCACTTATTCTTCCTTGGTAGCCACAATAACAGACGCTGCTATGTCATCCAAAAAAAATCTAGCTACTCTATCATATAACATTTCACTGCTTAAAGATAATAACTACTTATAACACAGCAAGATATACTTCAAGTTGGCTCTTATATTCAGTGGAATGCTTTGGTAGAGGTGAAAGACTCATCATTGTCCCTGTCATTTCCTTTCAGCAATAAATTTGAGCTTTTATTCTAGGCAGCACGGAATATATGGAATAATAAAGCCTGTTCACTTGACATGAAAAAGTGACCCTTATTGCAAATATGAGTTTCTCCAATAGATGTCTGAGCTGAATTACCTAAACTGCTTAAACGTGCTGATCACTGTAATCAAAGAGTTGGTGTTTGTTTATGTTCAGTGTAGTCCAATGGTCTACAAGCTTGAGAAAATATTTTCACAATAGTCCTTAATGTACTTCTGAAATTGCACAATTAAGATATTTTAACATTTTACAGAATTGTGGGCAAATTGGCTTAAGAGGGAAAGATAAGTTTTGCTTATCTTCAAGGCTTTTATACACTGGCTAATTTCAAAACCAGAGGCAAAGTTTACCAAAAGATCAATTAAACCCAGGGATAATCAGGTGCAAAGCAAACAAACACAAATCTTCCCCTACAGCCTGATTCTTCCTCAAACCTATTTAAGTTCTGCTCCAGCAAGGACAATTATACTCCCATGTAGTCATTAGCAGAGATAATGGGAAAGTGCCCAAGATCACATGAAAACAAACACACAAAGTCTCATTTACAGTAAATGGAGAGTGAAGAAGGAAATGTGCAAACAGCACATTTCTTTTGGAAAAATATGACTCCTGGTATCAAGCACTCCCTGCCTATCAAGGCTGATGTGTACCATCTGAAGCAACTCTATTACAGAGTCTGTGGACTGCACTAAGGGGGAGGGTGCAGAGAGAAATGAACCTGCCTCTCCACACAAAACCTGGACTATGGGTAACAAAATATCTGGGCTGCCATGAACCCCATGATACGCTCTGTCCCCGCCATACTAATGGACACAAACACACAAACCTGTGCCTGTGAAAATGCACTTGAAATTCAGAGGGCCAACAAAATATATTTAAGCAACATCGCTTAAGAGTGATAGCATTAAAAATAGCATTAAATGTAAAATTGGTGCATTCTGGAGGGTGCACAATCCACTTGTCCCCCAAAGTAGGGCCCATGATTAGGGTTTAGGGATGGATTTGGGACTCTGCCCTGTGTTAGGAGCTACTTATCTTAGGAGCTTACTTATACTTATCTAGTCTTAGGTGTAAATAAAATAACATGGTGGCAATTTGGAACAACTTGTGGAGACTTGGAGGAGAGTGTTGTTTAAAATTACAACATTTTCAGATGTATTTTCTTGCTGAAAGTGCATCAGAGACTGGTTTTAAATGAAGTGCAGTATTGCGAAGCATACCGACCTACTTTCATTCATGCCGATGACCTACAGTTAGTGTAATTAACAGCTATTAGAAAACCTGAGACATGGAGTGAGACATATATTTAAAATGTCCCAATGCTATTACAATCCATTATAATCACTTGTGGAATGGTTCATGTAGAACAAAATCATGTATAAATAGTTCCAGCTACTGTATAGATATGTTTTTTGTTTTTTTAATGAATATTGATTCCTGGTACATGACATTTTGAGTGTCCTGCTGAGATGTAAAGAAAATCATTTAGTCAATGTTACTTATATAAACACTATTAAACTTCCCTGTGGAGAGAATATATTGCATTTAGTGTATAAATAGCCTAGTACAGAGGTATATTTTAAGGGTATTTATAACTCAGTGATAAGCACTGTGTAAATCATTTATAATGCCATGCAAGATGATTTATAAAATGTCCATGTTAATGCTGTTAAAGGTTTTATGTGTCAATGACCTGCAGTAGTCTGCAAAAGTCTTAAGCCACCAATAATTTCTTAATGTTTTGCTTCCAAAAAACAGACCTTTCTTAAGATAAGGTCTTATGGAATAGTTCCCCAGGGTTTCAGAAAGACTTATTTTGTCTCTCATTTTCAGTCCAGTCCCTGTATCTGACCAGTTTCAGAGAAATTTTTTGTTTGTTTGTTTTGTTGTGAACTTTTCTTCCTTTGTTGAATCAGAGACCAGAAGATGTTGGGATAGCTTTCCAGCAGTAGTTACTCTTTATTGAGAACTCGCCACGTGTCGCTGTAGTCATCCAAGTCTAAAATTATGACTCAGTTCTGGAGGGTTTATACTTTACAAGGAGGAGGGATACAAAGAGGTTGAGACAATCTAAACAAAGCATAGTGTAGTACAGGAATCAGCCTGGTACCGGAAGTTCCCCAGCCTTGATCTCATCAGCATAACACTGTCTTTCAAATGCATAGGTGCTAATCTAATCAGCCTGACAGTATCGCCCAGACCTTCACATTATCATAGAGACAAAGGCACAGCCTGGCCTTGAGATTAGCATTCACATTTACCTTAGGACCCTACCCAGTGGTCAGGAAGTACACGAAGACAAAAGGTTAATGTCTCAGACCCCTGGGCTACCAGACTTGATCTTCTTAGAATGTCAATATTTACCTGAAAATGTAAAACCCAATGTACATAACTTTTCAGTTTATATACTATTTTGTTGGAACCTAGATTCAACATTTTATAAATTTGTAATCCTAAGTTTATTAAGCCACACGGTGAACTATGAATCATTCACTCTTAAAAAACATTTAACTTAAGGCATGAACCAGTGAGGAAACAGTTGCAGATAACGGATGATCATCATCTGCAACCGTCATACTGTAGATGTCTATAAACTTAGGAATGTGGCAAAGGGTAGAGGTGTGATGGAGCACAAACAAAAAGGTGGGGGACTTAACATATCTTAGAGGAAGCACAGGCTAGCCTTCACTTCCCTTGGTTCGTACGTGTCATATGATTGGAGAGAACTGGCTGATGGGTGGGATGAGGCAAATTTTCTAAATCTGGCAGAAAGAGAAAGAGGGACGGGGCTTGTAGGATGACTTCCTCTCACACACACACACTAATGGATTGGGAATGACTGGGATTGGGAAGAACTGTCTGGCTCATGGATTACATAAATTGTCTGAATAACGGATTACATTTTTGAAAAAGTAACTACTGCAAGTAACTGAATACTTGAATGGCAGACCTAAAGCGTTAGATTACTCGTTACATCAAAAAAGTAATCCGAGAACTCTAACGCGTTACTTTGTAACGTGTTACACCCAACACTGCTTCTGAGTACATTCAAAGACAAAAAATTGACTTCATAAAAATTGTGTTATCTCATAGGTTGTTTTGGTATTTTGTATTACCAGTTTGACACTGACATTCCGTCCAAATGTCTTATCTTGCGCTTTCTGAGAAGTTCTTTCCAAGGTGCTGAAAAGTGCTTCCTCTGACCAGAGTGCTGAATATTTGAAAAGGTGAATTGTTTTTCAAAACATATTACAAGGTCAAGGACGTGATTTCAATAAAAAAAAAGGCTTATGATAAAGCTAAAAAAAAAAAAAACAACAAAAAAACATACAAAGCATGTATGAAATGCAGAAGTAAAAAAAAAAAAGCAGTGGTAAATTACTTTAACTCTTTAAACACCCAAAATCCATGTCTTTCATTTCTCAGTCTCAGTTTGATCTATTACCTCCCAAATACAGGAGAAATAGTTACTCAATAATATGTTGTAAAATGAAAAACTGAATAGTTGGGAGTGTAATAAGTTAAGCTCTTTGCAATATATGATGTAAGACCCCTTTTGATTCTTCTGCTGCTGCTGTTGTAGCCATATTGACCTCTGAATGAACAACTTTGCACTCCAGAGCAGATACTGCCTTCAACTGAAAGATGAAAGTTAGATCAATGAACAGCAATTCAAGAGCAATCTTACCTTTGGTGTGGCTCCAGATGCGTAATTCGGGGGAGGCCGAAGTGGACCACTGACCATAACTGGTAATTGCAGCATGGCAAGTGAAGACACAACAAAGCAACTTTGATTTCTGGATAGGAGAGAGACTTTAGATTGTCCTATTTAGCTTCAGCATAGGCAGTGGAGCAGGGAAGTGAAAGGGAGGATTACTATACCCATGCCAAGGAAAGACGTGGTTAAAGATGGGTAGAAGTGGTGACATTAAAAACCTACATGAAACTATGCACACAGACTGGAGGCAAATGTTTTCCACTACTGAAATACATAAACCATTAAATATAACACTAATTAGTCTTATTAAGGATGGCCAACTATTATTAGATTACTGTGACTTAAAGTAAAACAAAAATACTTTATTTATATTTAAGTAATTGTCATTACATTAATTATTAGTGTAATGATAAAGAAGGAACCACTAAACACTTTATTATACAATGTCTATATTGATTTATAAAAGTCTTATTTTTTCAGTATTATTTGTGATTTATCATCATGTAAATAGTAAAAATAAGTAAATAAAAATACAAAATGTTTTATTTAACTCTACTGTAAAATGTGCAAACCATTAATAAGTAATACTTCTTATTCAAGCCCACAACCACAAGATTCTAGACTCCTAAAAGTGTGATTTTATTTGTAAAACATTCAAAGTAACTGAACAAAAAACCCTCTTCAATGTCAATAATTAATCAAAGAAACACATTTGTGCAACAAATAAAAGGTCACCTTCATCTGCTGTGTTTTAGTTTGTTTGTTGTTTTATTTTTGTTTGTTTAAATGATTATGTTCGCTGGGTTTTAAATTAGGCAGTTTTGTAAAATAAACATCACACATATTCATCGACACCCCAACATCCTGCCATACACCCCCACACACACATACACACACATACACACACAGTGCAGATTAATTTTCAGTTACAGATTTATTTTCACAGTACATTGTCAGACAGGGGAAACAGTGGCACACACATGCACACTTGTCCAAATTATTGTCTTTTTTCTTCTTGCTTAAAGAAGAAGTGTTAAACTTATACAACTTAACATTTCATCGTGCATTTTTTTCTCCTGCTTAGAAATGCTTTATATGGGAAAATGTGTCCACAAATGAACACATTTTTTTTTAATGCACAATACGCAAACCCTCTGGTTTTGTATCTTGGGTTGAGAATGAGAGGAAAGAGACCCCCTGCAGCTTACATTACCACAGGATATCATGTCAGGCCTCAATATACTGTACATCATCTCTGTTACCTGTTCATAATTTTATTTATGTCAGTTTGTGTGAAGGTTGATGAATTTGCTGATAAGGATTATGTAGAATCAGTAGCCAACTGTGCCTTTCGAGCATGGGCCTTCATTGAATTCCAAAACAGTGAGATACCCCAGTAAAAAATTAAATTAAATACTTTAAATCATACAACTGAACTGATATTATACAGTGAAACCTTGGATTGAGAGTACAGTGGAACCTTGGATTACGAACATAATTCGTTCTGGAAGCGGACTCATATTTCAAAACCCTCGTAAACCAAATAAAATTTTCTATTAAATTTGAGTTTGGAAACTCAAATTATTCATTCCACAGCCCAAAGAAATAAATACATAAAAATAATTACTACAAAAACCTTTTAAAAAAGTTTTTAAAAATCCCGACAGATAATTGTTTCCGTTTGTGCGCGCAGGCTGTGTATGCGTGAGTGTGTGAAGCTAAAGTAAGGAGCCCCTCCCCTCTCCCTCTTCTTGTCTTACACAGTTACCCTTCCTCCACTTTTATTTGAGTTTCACACACATGCGCGCACATTGTAAACACTTTCAGAAAACATGGAAAAAATAAACAAGAATTCTCTCTAATAAGACTCGATTGAGCAACACACTAATGGAATCACTGATGTAAAGTAAAAATAAAACAAATTAACCTGCACTTTACCTTTGAAAAGAATTGCGACAGAGCAGTGTTTCTGTGTAGAGCAAAGACTCTGTGCTCTGTGTGTGTGTGTGTGTGTGTTTGTTTGTTTGAAATGGCACAGTGTCCAATGATGTTCACGCGCACACAGACACAAAGTGCAGGCTGATACAGAGAGAGGAAATGGATCTTTAACCTCTATAATGAGACTTGCTTTTGCTTTACATGCACACACACACGTGTGTTATAATAAACAGTACACGCATGCTGTACACACACATAAGACGCACAAACAGTACACGCGTGCATGGATTTTGATTATACCTGTAAGAGATGCACACTAAGACCCAGCAGTGGAGACATTTACCCACAATTCCAAAGCGCAAGAGAGAAAACTTTAGACTCAGTTGTGATCACGTGGCGCTTGGCATCAAAACAAGAAGTGCATGCGTGATACATGATACTCGGTACTCGTAAACCAAGACTTGCTTGTTTTTCAAGTAAAAATGTATTAAAAATCTTTGCTCATCTTGCTCCACTGTACCTTGGCCTGCAAGCATTTTGCAAGACAAGCAAAATTTTTAAATAAATTTTAACTTGTTAAACAAGCAAAGTCTTGATATGCAAGTACTGTAGTACACTTGCACTTTGTCTACTGAGTGTCAAAGCAGTGATTAGAGATGAATTTGTTTGGAGGAGTGTTTCCATTACTGTTTGTGTGCCATGTGTGCACTGCTGGGTGTGTGTGTGAAAGTTGTCCTATGCAATAGCCCCCCTCCTCTTGCTTTAACCCTCATCATTTATCTAACACCAGTTCTTTTCAAAAGTAAAGTAAAGGTAAATTTGTTTTATTTTTACTTTATATTTTGTATAATTTTTTTTTATTAATATTTTTGGGCTGTGGAACTAATCATCTGAGCTGTCATTATTTCTTATTTGCTCTGATATATGAGTGCTTTGATGTACAAGCACACTCCCAGAATGAATTATGCTCTCAATCCAAGGTTTAACTGTAAACTGTAAAGGTGCAACGGTGCATTTATTAGAATGCCTAGACATTATTTATTATATAAGGGTTTGCAACATGTATAGTCTCGGAAATCTAGTTTTTCAAAATAGAATTATATTAAAAAGTATAAATATAATGTAAATTATATTAATAGGTGTAGTGTTGCTGCAGCACAATAAAAGAGTGCTCCAAGTTAGGATAAAAAAATATCAGTATATACTGTATTACCAGTCAAAAGTCTGGACAGAACAGTTTAAAGATTGAACAGAAGACTGTATTTATTTTCTACATTCTAAAACAAACCTGGATTTTTCTTTCAAAACTATGAAATAACACAGACGCTACAGTACATAGCCAAAAGTATTCACTTGCCTTGCTTTACTCAAGTTCATATGCATGTGAAGGCAGGCGAGTAAATACTTGTGGCAATAGTATATACCTAGTGTCATTAGATAATTAAGTAACAACAACAACAAAAACAATAGTCACTTAGTTATTAATAGTTATTTTAAGACACTAAGATAATCTGTTCTGGAACAGTCAAATCAACTGATGAAACTAGCTCTTATGATGACCATCCCATAAAAGCAGCACCAAAACATACCTCTGCTGCAGAGGAGAAGTTTATTTAGAATTACCAGCCTCAAAAATCACCAATCAACAGCACCTCAGACTAGAGCTGTTATGAAGACTTTACAGAGCAGTAAAACATTATATCACTTTTTGTAACAGCTTTGAAGGTAACAGATATTTAAACATTGACCAGGCATCAAGACGTGCTGTGCATGTACCTACTGTATGCACCTGTCATGGGTTCATTCCATTACAGTAAGTTATGTTATTTTCCAAACAAGTAGCTCTACAACTGTAATTATATTTTGAAGCATAAACACTTTAAGAGGACACCCAAAACATGACCTGATAAACCATCAAACAATTAAACCCAGGAACGCAGGAACAAAACAGTTACACACAAGTTTCATAAAACAACCAACAGCAATAAAAATATATTTTCTTAAATCTTTGGGGAATCTCATCTACAACAGTCTCTAAAGTTTATTAAGTCCAAAATCCACAAATTTTTAACTCTCCAGCCATTCATCTTCAGAAAGCTAGCAAAGAAAAGTCTCATATGAAGCACAGCTTAATAGCTAAAAAAAAAAAAAAAAAAAAAGCTTTCATTGCAATTGTAACATTTTAATACTTTTTTTTGTTACAGTACTGTGTAAAAATCTTGAGTCATGGCTTATTTGTTCATATTTTTAGTTTTTCAGGCTTCCTGAAGGACTTTCATTTTTAGTTCAGTCCTTTTACCTGACCAGTTTCAGAGGAATATTTTTGTTTGTTATGCCCTACAGTAACCTATGAATCATTAAAGTGCATAAAATCCTTATTATTTAAAGCATAAACAAACAATTGGATGCAAAAAACGATCAGGCTGATAATTAATATACTTGTGATGCTGAATGTTGGAACAGATGAGAGAGGAAATGAGGTTGCTGCTACTATAAATTCAATCTACATCATTTAATTTTACCTAATGTAATTTAATATGAAGAAATTATGGGAGGCTCAAGACTTACACAATACCACACAAACAAGTGTACACAAGTGTAGTGACACACCAATTTAGTGAAAAAATACGCCCATTAACAATACACCATAATCTGTCTTTTTATTTAATCAGACTTTAATTGTGCAGGAATTGTAGTTAAAACATCTATAGTTAGTTAAAATTTAGTTAAAAAGTATAGTTAAAACTAGAGAAAGCCCTTAGTGTTCAGTAGCCACAAAGCAACAGCAGAGAAAGAATCTTGATTACCTTAATTTTACCTCACTCCCCTGAGACCAAGAGACAGATTTTGCATTGAAAAAACAGTTTGTAGGAATAAGATTCTTTATAGAATTTTATTAGTATTGTTATTTTACATAATGCCTTTACTGAAGTCCTTAAGGTTTCTCCACGGTATGGAACATACCAGTCACTAAAATAAGAATAGATGAGGCAATGAGAAATGAGGAACTGTAATAAATTCAGTGAATCACAAATGTGAATGTGAATTTGAATATCGTGTTCTAACCATCCTCTTATGGCCTTGGTCATCCCAGTTGCTTGTGCAACTTTCCATGAATATGGTGCAATACAGCACCTTCTGTGGCTTATCCTCACAGTGCCGGGAGTCAATGATCATCTCCTCGACATCTAAGTCAACAGTCTTACCCATATTTATACTACACATGTCTGATGGATACACTGTATGAATAGTAATTTACTCAAACTTAAAATTAAGTATGCTAATATTTTGATATACTGGATTTTCATGACCTGCAAGCAGCAAAGGGTGGGACAACATCATATTAAACCCTATGGAATTGTATTGGATGTTCATACTGTATGCATGTGAAGGCAGGCGAGCGAATACTTTTGACAATATTGTGTATGTCATTAAGTAATTAAGTAACAACAAGAACAACAACAATAGTCACTTGTTATATATTCTAATATTTTGATATTTCTTCTTACTTCCCTGAAAAAAGGATGATACTGATTGTTTAACTGATTGTTAAAGGTAAAAGCTGAGAGCCAAGAAAATGTGATCCATTTGGCATTTGTGGTAGACAGATATGGAATCATGATTTTGTTGACCTTTTTACATGTAAACATGCAATTATTGTGCACAATAATGTTATTTGACATTATAATCAACTGTATTGTGTGTGGATCTGTCATAAAATGCTTTGGAGTAAAGTTGGCAGTAAATACATTTATTATGTACCTCATCAAAGAATGGATAGAGAACACTAGAGAATTCGGAAAGCACTAACAAATATTTTATTGTTACAAATAGACAAATATATATTTTTATTTTTTTAAACTACAAGGTAAAAGGTGTGTTATTTACCTGATTCAAAAAAAGCGTCTTGAAATAATAAAACAGATTCATGCTGAAACATGGGACCCAATTTTAAAAAGTCACATCAATGGGTATTGTTTATTCATTATCTTGCTCATTTTGTCACTTACCTTTAGCTTTATCTTCATCAGTAACTTATTGCTTTATATTGTTGGGAATTAAACCAGTTACATTTATTAGATTTTAGGTTCAGAACTTTTAGGGTGCTGTTATGATTCAGGTTTTATTAATTTTGCTCAGCCATAATGTAAAATTCATTATGACAACACAATAAGAAAAAGTCAGGACATTGGTTGACTCACATGGTAAATTTTCATTTTGGAAATGTATTGACTGTAGATGCCAGTTTAAGTCCATGGGTGGCACAGTGGCTTAGTGTTTACTCCAGTTACCAGGTGGATTGACTCTCCCAGTCCAAATATAACTGGTAATGTTAACTTTGAGTTTTTCCAAATTTCTGTTGGGTTTCTCTGTTGTTGTTTCCAAATTGTCTGTAGTGGGGACCAAAGGCTACCCTGTCCAGTCCGATCCCACAGAAAAGCTAACATAGCACATATACTGTATGCAATATGTGATATTGCAAAATTTCAATGCCTGATCTGCTAGAAAGGTATCAGAACACTGACAGCCTCCTTTGTATGGTTCATTGCAGGTAAAGAGTTCAAGGTTGTTGATCTGGTCTCCAAATTCCCCAGGTCTCAATCCAAAAAGAGCATCCACCCTGCAAATTACAGCTGCTAATGGCCTGCTAGATACTACAGCACACCACAGTTATCTGATTGAATTGATGCTTTGAGGGGTCTGTTTTGGTGGCATACAGTAAACATACAGTAAAATCTAGGTGTGTTAGTGGTTTCATACCTATAGCTAATAGGGACATACATACAAATAGGGAACTGTAAATATATACATGATCATGCAAAAATATATGAACAGACCTGACCTGACATTGGGTCAAACCGTGGCAAAAAGGTAGTACCCAGTTGTGTCTAAAATCTGAACCAAGTACAAATCAAATAGGAAGGTTGTAAAAGAGAAGCGTACTGGCAGACCAAGGAAGACATCGAATTGTCAAGATAGAAAACTTAATGCGATATGTCTTGAAAACAACAACAAAACAAAACAAATGAGGAGCAGAACTCCTTGGCAGAACTGTCAGACATCACCTAAGGAAAATGGGACTTATACACAAAAAAGCCAAACAAAAAAACAAGGTTAGAATGGGCTAAAGTAAAGCAATCATGAACTGTGGATGACTGGATTAAAGTGATATTCATGAATCTGCATCAGAACTTTTGTTTGGTGCCGAAATGTATGAAGACGACTTTCTAAGGAAAACACACAAAATTCCTCAATCATTGATTATATATGGGTTTATATAGGGTTGAAAGTCAGATAAAGGTACAGTATAGGGGAGATCACAGTTATTATATCTTCAATAAATGCTCAAGTTTATATTGAGATTTTGGACACTTTTCTTATTGAAATTGAAATATTCTTATTAATTGAAAGGATGTTTGGTGCTGATGACAACATTTTTCAGGATGATATATTGTTATTATCTTGCCATAGAGCAAAAGTCTTAAATCCTCAATCCAATTGAAAATCTATGGTGGATATTAAAGAAAATGGTCCGTGACAAGGCTCCAACCTGCAAAGCTGATCTGGCAACTGCAATAAGAGAAAGTTGGAGAAAGTTGGAGCCGGATTGATGAAGAATTCTGTTTGTCGAAAGTGTAATCCATGCCTCAGAGAATTCAAGCTGTTATAAAACCCAGAGGTGGTGAACGGTTGTGTTTTTGTTTCATGATTCTGTAATATTTTCCTCAGAATTTGGTGATTCCATATTTCTTACTACTGTTTGATTTGCAAAAATTATCTGCAACTGACTACAGTTTTTCTTTTTTTATGTCTCTTAAAGCCAGAAGGTTACATAAAAGTAGTTTTGTGGCACGTCTATGATATTTTTTGTGTTGTTGGGTTGTTTTTCTACACAATTTGAATGAACATTTTGTTAAGAGATTCAGTTAAGAGTGGTAATATCAGGGATTTTCATTAATAAATAAGACTGTCTTGCACAGACATTTTGGATGATTAAAATATTATTAAATTGCAGCCCTTTGACACCCCTTTTAATT
This sequence comes from Clarias batrachus, assembly GCA_003987875.1. NCBI lineage: Eukaryota > Metazoa > Chordata > Actinopteri > Siluriformes > Clariidae > Clarias > Clarias batrachus. Next base: position 51,297 of record QMIH01000022.1, on the reverse strand, counting down.
TTTAAGCTGCCATGCCCTCTGCCTTAACCATCAACCTCAAGCTATTTTATGAAAGCAAGTCGTGATCTATGTTGGCCATTTATCCATATTTAATTTAACCTTCTTGTTACTACAGGTTAATTGCTGATAAACTTCTGGGTCCCCAAGATTAATCTAAAATAATGAACAACAAAGAGAATTATTGGACATAATATAATAAGAACACATTGTTTATATGTATTATTTTCTACCAAAAATATTTAATACAACATACATGCACTGTGCACAATACTCAAAAGAGAATGAACTCATGGGGAAAAACACTCCATGAAAATATATCACCAAATATTTTAGCTTTGCCTTGGAGGGTCACATCATTTATGATAGTGCACTAGATTCCAGCCAGGATATGCTTCCTTGGCAGACAGCTGTCATTTCCTGTATTTTGCTGGGAGCAAAGTGCCCCACAGATGCTCATGAATAACCATCAGTGCTTCTTACCCTCTCTTTCTCATCCTCAGCATGCAGAAACATCTTCACTACACTAAGGTATGTGTTTTCATTGATCCTCTCATTTCCTCTCAACACATCTAAAACCCATCTCCTAATACAGTAGCTAACACAGTTGAGGGATAGCATTTTTGAACATATACTATGGCCTTATTATACATTACAAAATATTCAGTCCGCCTCATATATACAGTACATACATACATACTGTGCATACATTTATATATGAGTCCACCTCATATATATCATCTGCATAGTTCTTTTATGTAACATGTGTATGCCACATAGTCTGAGAATGCCAAAGAATAAAGGAACTCCCATCTAAGGTATTTTTCTATATGGACACTATGGTGGAGTGTGGCAAGATATACATTCATGCATTTAGTGACACAATCTCTGCTTCAAGATTAGCTAAATGTCATTACAAAATTGTACCTTTGGATTGATAAGGTACTGTCAAAGGATTAGTTTTTTTTTCATAATTTAGTTATTTTCTTATTCTATGACAGCATTAACGTAACATGAGGTGTTTTTTAAAAGAGAATTCAAAATGCATCACACAATTTTGATATCTGGAGTACAAAAACTTAGCTCAGTGAAGCTCAATATTTCAAAGCAGCTCAGAATGCTGCCTTGTGATGGATTGGCACGCCAGCTATGGTGTACCCCGCGTTCTCCACCATGTCCCCTGGGATAGGCTTCATGCCTCCCGTGGCCCTGTACAGGATAAATGGTGTAGAACTCAGAATGCAGATATGAGAGAACTTTATGATTCCAAGGGAACAAAATGCTGTGCACTAAAATGTATCACATAAGGTGAAGTGTTTTTAGTGACTCTTCTTTTCTTTGAAGTGTTCTTGCTTAGGGTCCTTATCACATTTTTATAAACAGCAATTCTGCACAAAAACTTTGAGGTAAAATTATCATTATGGGTACACTAACCATGATGGTTCTTTTTTGTCTTTATCTTGCAATTTCTTTTTCTTCACACATTCATGCCACTTTGAGAAGGTTGAAAAGCTATATATTGCGTTAAAAAGCACATTTGATTGCTACTTTTGTTTAAAGCCATTCACCTCATTTCTTTGATGTGTACATTTTCTTAGTACTGCAATGGTACTTCATCCATTTTGGATTCCCATGCATTTCAGTTCCATGAAAGAAAGTAAAGTAAATGCACCTCCAAAAAGATAATATTTCATGTATAATACAATTTTTTTCTATATTATTTTATTAATAGATTCTACTAAAGACAAAATTACAGATAAAAAATAACAGATATAAGAGTCTCAGTCTAAGTTTCAATTCAGCTGAGGCTTCTTCTCTTTTCTCCCTTCATGTAAAGCTAAAGCAATATACTTCATAAAACTTTTTATGCCATCTCTCTTTCAGCTTTTGACATAAGCCTTACATAAATCCTCCAGTATTGCATAATAAAATATTTACGCAGCCTTTATGGCTGTGTTATGAAGGCCCAGTGTAGATAGCCAAGGTACAGAGATATTTCTTAGAGACCAGAGTGCCAAAGGCATCACACACACGCATAAACATCATATATATATATATATATATATATATATATATATATATATATATATGCACATTACTAAATTGACTAAAACAATTTACTATAAATCCCTAGAAACTAAAACATTAAAATGAAAGTAGTAAAGGGAATATTGGCTATATACAGTATATATACTATCTATTTTATAGTCAATTATGTTTATGTAAATGTTGTAATGCTTTGCCCATTGTAGTAGTATTACTGTACAACACATTATCTGATTTCTTTACATCCACGTACAACAAGTACATCCTTTTGTTGTTAAGGAATTGAACTAATCGGTGAAGTCAGTTGGTGTTGTGCAAGGCTGAAATAAATACCTACAAAAGGCAAGATGGATTTACTTTTTAAAAAGGGATCACAGTGAATTTATGAAGCTGTCCGAATCAGATGTAAAGACTGAGTACCATGTGTTTAAGACAGAACAGCTACGACATTTTCATTTACTAATATACACATTAAGGCTTTGTTTATTCGGTTTCTTGTTGAACCTTATGAATCCCCACATTTGTCTCTGTGAGGTCCATTTACAACAGAATCAGCAAACAGTGTATCTGCAATTAATTTAAGAGGGCAGAATGAAAGGTAGGGAAAAAAATGATCGATGGTATGAAAGGAGGAATTTTGAATGAGAAAAAAAAAACAGAGACGGGGTAATGAGGTCTAGGGAGCAATACACACAGCTGAGGGAAATGCTGGATAGAATAACAGGTAAGAAAAATGAAAACAGGGAAACAAAATGGATTAATGGGATGCTGAAGTAGAAACAATGAAGGCAAGTGGTGAAAAGACTAGAGAGGGCTATGGAGAAAAAGGAGAATGAGCTGGTATTTGGACAGTCTGAAAGAGACATATGGCTGATAGCATGGCAGGAGGTCTCCACCAGTGCATCATCTAAAAGATTTTAATGGTAGAGGCAAACAGCGTCACCAAACTCCCTATGAGTTAGAGGAGGTTCAGTGGTTCGGCAGCAGCCAAATGGTCTGTGTTAATGCTGGGCCACAGAAACATACACTCAGTTTCAGCAGTTTCAGTTTTTTTTTTCTGATGCATTTTGTGTTATGCAAGGTGGCTAGAGAAGGGAAATCTATCAGATGTGCAGAGCCAGTCTCACAGTCACTATAGCCATTACACTCCAGTCATAGGAGTAGTGGAAGCCCGTGAGTGAATCACTGACCAATCCACACATCTCTCTGTGAGCCCTGACAGAAGCCAGGCACAATCTGGGGGATGTTCTTGTGATCACACACACACACACACACACACACACACACACACACACACACACACACCAATTTATTGTCTGCACTGTCTCTGTGAGGATTGCAGAACATGTAGTTGTAATATTTTTCACAATAGAGAACAAATTCAGGGTGAATTTAAACTAGATGCGATGTGTATAAAATGTAAATAAGGTAGTAATCCTATCATAACAAAGTGATTGATTGTCTTACAGTTTGATTCATTTTTCTATTTGGATGTAATGGGCACAAAGAAAGATACATACTATATACACACACAATGTGCACATGTAAGTCAGATTGGTTAGAAAAAACTTTTTCTTTTTAACATTATTATCCTTTCATATTAAAAAAAAAAAAGAACTATGTAAATCTTGTTAGCTTTACCCAGAGAAACAGATTTTTAAGAGAGAACCTTATGACGTAACTGCGGAATATAATTTGCCTGAATAATTTTGTTGAAAATCTTTTTTGAAATATCAAAAGATTTGCATGTACATGTTGATTTGCATGTATACAGAGCTTTTGCTCAGTTTTTACAAGAGTGCACTGAAAAGCATGGACTGAATTAAACACAACACAACTAAGCATATCTCAATTTAAATAATATTCATGGTTTCTCCAAATACTTTCTCTGCATCCTCACTGTAATACATTGTTCACACAACGCAATAACTCGCATAATGTCTAGGTTCACAGAACATATCTTGGTCGTTAAGCAGCACAGGCTTGTATTTGGTTGTCATGGTGACGTTCCTGCTTGAGAGGGTGTTGTGCAAAGTTGCTTCTGAGTTCACACATTCCACCAGAGAATATCCTTACTTTGCACAGTGAGTGGTTTCCTTTACCTTTGTTTTCTATCTAGGTGTTTATTCAGATTCAGACAGATAAAATTTATGAATGCACCCTTGGTGAACTAGATTCTGAATATTAATTTCATCTTCACATAATGCTACTGTTGTTAGCATTTATTAGGTCTAAAGGTACAATAAATTCATATGTAAAATCAGAAATTCAGAATAGACATATATAATGTCTCTATATATAATGTCTCATAAATTCTCTTTGTTGATTGTATGATTTGACAATCCAGCCACAGTGTGTGCATAACGAACATCATATTGTATTTAAAGTGAGGTCTGTGATTTGTCTAATTGTCAAATCGAAACTGATACTGTAGCAATTTGAAAAAAAAAAAAGATATATCCTATATATATCCTTTTATAGATATATGATTCCAAGATTTTTTTGTAGATATTCAATATATTATTGCACAGGTCAAGAAAATCTGTAGGCTACTGACATTTTAACAGCTCGAAGGGGAATTTAAAAATATTTAAATATTTATTTAAAAATAAGAGAAGGGGGGGGGGGAGTTCCAGACTAGATGATTTTGCCATCATTGTGATTTTATCTACGTAGTGAATGTCAAGTAATGGTACAATGGTACAGTCATTTTGCAATTTCTCCTTCTATGTTTAGAATGAAAAAAAAGCAAGTACATTTAGCCATTTAGCAGATGCCCTTATCCAGAGCGACTTACATTTTAATCTCATTATACATCTGAGCAGTGGCGGCTAGTCAGTACGGGGCGCAGGGGCGCCGCCCCCCTTAAAGTTAGGTAGAAAAGAATGCTACTTTAACAATTAATTATTTAACATATTAATTTTTTATTTTAATAATAATAAATAAAGTCATTTAGTCACAATATTCCGCTGTATTTCTTAATATAATTTATTTGCAATAAAAAAAATCTAAACTGTATTACGTTTATTTGTGTTCGTGTACGCAAGGCGCCGGACAAACGAGTGTCTATGTAGGCACGTACATTTTTGAAAAGCATTTGACTTGAAGCTGAGCTCTGATTGGATCTTTTCAAATCATCCTTGGGGCGCAGGACTGTGCGCCCCGAACCCTCCCACTTTTGTTCTTAGCGAATCAATATGGTTTTTAAATATTTGGGCTCATGTGATTGGACCATTCTCTTGGAGTGTTCCAGCACTTCTTATGACAAGCGGAGCTGGCTGGATGTGATGTGAGTCATGCCTTTATTTTATACTACTGTAGTAGTAATGATCACTGCATAATCACCTGATAACCAGCTAAATAGATATTTCCAGCCGAGTATTAAAAGTTTAATTTTTGAGCTACCCCTGAGTAGAACAGTCAGACGATAAACTATATACAGAACTTCTCTATTAACACAAACTGATACAGCCACAATTTCAAAAGGATGGATTTATTCCTGGTGTCCACAGCTATGTCAGTACCCCCGGTCAGCCATGATCACATTTTGCGGGAGTCCATAGTTTACATTTCCTAGTGTGACAGTATAAATACTATTTGCATCCTCATCTATTTGTCCCCTAATCCAGCATGCTCCTGCCACTCAACTATGTGATCAGCTTAAAAGGTTTCAAAGGAGACTGCCTGTCTGAAGAGAAAGCTTTTTATAATCTGACTTGTTTTTGGTATTCATGTTATGTTTGGTTTATGACCTGTGTTTAGCTAGTGACCTCAATTTAAGGCGAAAGCTTTTTGTGTAGCCTGCCTTCATTTGATTCCATATTTACGGTACCTATAAATGTGTAACATAAAATAAATACCTAACTTAAAAAATTGTACTCAAGTTGTACTCACTGTTACTTCAGTGAAATTTTACTAAAGTGCAAGTAAACCATTATAAAAATCTCACTCACTCACCTATATCGCTTAATCCTGTATTCAGGGTCGCAGGGGGCCTGGAGTCTATCCCAGGAGACTTAGGGCACATGGCAGGGTACACCCTGGACAGGGTGCCAATCCATCGCAGGGCACAGACACACACACATACACACACTACAGGCAATTTGGGAATGCCAATTAACCTAACCTACATGTGTTTGGACTGTGGGAGGAAACCCACCAAGCACGGGGAGAACATGCAAACTCCATGAACACAGAGATTATTAAAATCTACTCAAGTAAAAGTAAAAAGTAGCTCATAAAAAATTTACTCAGAGTAAACGTTACTGAGTAACTTTTTTTTTTTTTTTTAACAGCGGGGTGGGATGAGGCATTCATTCTAGTGTAGTTCAAAAAAGATTAGCAGATATAAATCTCAAACTAGTTGTTTTTAACTTAAGGAACACCTTTGCATAATAAAGCTGTTGTTTTTCTTGTGCTTGAAAATGAAAGTGGTCACTTAAATATGGCGTTACACACGTGGACAAAATTGTTGGTACCCTTCGGTCAATGAAAGAAAAACTCACAATGGTCACATAGATAACTTTAATCTGACAAAAATAATAATTTTTAAAAAATTATATGAATGGTAACCAATGAAAGTCAGACATTGCTTTTCAACCATGCTTCAACAGAATTATTAAAATAAATAAACTCATGGAACAGGCCTGGACAAAAATGATGGTACCCCTGAATACTGAAATACTGAAAATAATGTGACCAAAGGGACATGTTAATTCAAGGTGTGTCCACTAATTAGCATCACAGGTGTCTACAATCTTGTAATCAGTCAGTGGGCCTATATATACGGCTCCAGGTAGTCACTGTGTTGTTTGGTGACATGGTATGTACCACACTCAACATGGACCAGAGGAAGTGAAGGAAAGAGTTGTCTCAGGAGATTCGAAAGAAAATTATAGACAAGCATGTTAAAGGTAAAGGCTATAAGACCATTTCCAAGCAGCTAGATGTTCCTGTGACTTCAGTTGCACATATTATTCAGAAATTTAAGATCCATGGGACTGTAGCCAACCTCCCTGGACGTGGACGCACGAGGAAAATTCATGACAAATCAAAGAGACGGATAATCCCAATGGTAACAAAAAAGGCCAGAAAGACTTCTAAAGAGATCCAAGGTGAACTTCATGCTCAAGGAAC
>QMIH01000022.1:0-36847 GCA_003987875.1 Clarias batrachus | reverse complement strand
GTTGCTTCAATGCATTTAGGGGTGTGGTCCTGGTCAAGACAATCTCCTGAACTCCAAACTGAATGTCAGAATGGGAAAGAAAGGTGATTTAAGCAATTTTGAGCGTGGCATGGTTGTTGGTGCCAGACAGGCCGGTCTGAGTATTTCACAATCTGCTCAGTTATTTTGATTTTCACGCACAACCATTTCTAGTGTTTACAAAGAATGGTGTGAAAAGGGAAAAACATCCAGGATGCGGCAGTCGGCGAAAATGCCTTGTTGATGCTAGAGGTCAGAGGAGAATGGGCCGACTGATTCAAGCTGATAGAAGAGCAACTTTGACTGAAATAACCTCTCGTTACAATCGAGGTATGCAGCAAAGCATTTGTGAAGCCACAACACGCACCTCCTTGAGGCGGATGGGCTACAACAGCAGAAGACCCCACCGGGTACCACTCATCTCCACTACAAATAGGAAAAAGAGGCTACAATTTGCACGAGATCAAAAAAACAAATTGCACAGTTGAAGACTGGAAAAATGTTGCCTGGTCTGATGAGTCTCTATTTCTGTTGAGACATTCAAATGATAGAGTCAGAATTTGGCGTAAACAGAATGAGAACATGGATCCATCATGCCTTGTTACCACTGTGGTGGTGTAATGGTGTGGGGGATCTTTTCTTGGCCAACTTTAGGCCCCTTAGTGCCTATTGGGCATTGTTTAAATGCCACGGCCTAACTGAGCATTGTTTCTGACCATGTCCATCCCTTTATGACCATCATGTACCCACCCTTTGATGGCTACTTCCAGCACTATGTCACAAAGCTCGAATCATTTCAAATTGGTTTCTTGAACATGACAATGAGTTCACTGTACTAAAATGGCCCTCACAGTCACCAGATCTCAACCCAATAAAGCATCTTTGGGATGTGGTGGAACGGGAGCTTTGTGCCTTGGATGTGCATCCAACAAATCTCCGTCAACTGCAAGATGCTATCCTATCAATATGGGCCAACGTTTCTAAAGAATGCTTTCAGCACCTTGTTGAATCAATGCCATGTAGAATGAAGGCAGTTCTGAAGGTGAAAGGGGGTCAAACACCGTATTAGTATGGTGTTCCTAAAAATGCTTTAGGTGAGATATATATATACACACACACATACATACATACACACAGTACAGACCAAAAGTTTGGACACACCTTCTCAGGGTTGAATTTGTATTATGGCAAGAAAAAAGCAACTAAGTGAAGAAAAAAACGAGTGGCCATCATTACTAGAAATGAAGGTCAGTCGGTTCGAAAAATTGGGAAAACTTTGAAAGTGTCCCCAAGTGCAGTCACAAAAACCATCAAGCGCTACAAAGAAACTGGCTCACATGCGGACCGCCCCAGGAAAGGAAGACCAAGAGTCGCCTCTGCTGCGGAGGATAAGTTCATCCGAGTCACCAGCCTCAGAAATCGGCGGTTAACAGCAGCTCAGATCAGAGAGCAGGTCAATGCCACACAGAGTTCTAGCAGCAGACACATCTCTAGAACAACTGTTAAGAGGAGACTGTGTGAATCAGGCCTTCATGCTAGAATATCTGCTAGGAAACCACTGCTAAGGACAGGCAACAAGCAGAAGAGACGTGTTTGGGCTAAAGAACACAATAAAGAAAACTCTTTGAATTAGAAGGCGTGTACGTATATATTAACACGCACCCACACATACATATATAATGTGTGTGTGTGTGTGTGTGTGTGTGTGTGTGTGTGTGTGTGTGTGTGTGTGTGTTTACACTGTAAACAAGAATAAGTTGGCAAAACTAAAAAAAAAGAGGTAATCAGTTACATAAAATATTGATGTTTCCAATTTTTAGTAAGTAAGAATTTGTTGTACTCATTCATATTAATTGTTCTTTACATGCTTTATTGAGTAGTCTACCTTGGACTATTTAATAGTAATTATAATTTTTTTAATCAAATAAATACAAAAATAAATAAATAATCAAATAAATTGTTGTTGGTCTTTCGACTGCTCCCAGCAATGGGTCGCAGCAAACAATACGGCAATAGGTGAAACACCTACCACTGAGCCACCAGTGCCCTATCGCCCTAATAATGTCAGACACAAAAACTTAAATACTTAAAGTTAATAAAAAATATCAAATTTGTTCAGCTAACTTGAAAAGTGTAATTTCTACAAACTCAAATATCAAAAAGTTCTAAATACTCATCAGGTCTATTAATTTGAACAAATTATAATTATTTAACAGTACTCAATGTGTTTAATTACTTTGAGCATTAGGGTTTACGGTGTAAGTGATTTCAGTAAAACAGATGCACAGTGAGCTGACACATAACCAAGTCACAGGGTAGCACAACAATATAGCTTTTGTTGAAAATCCAGGCTTGTTCTTTTCATTTCAAGCATCAAAACCTTAAGGCTATTGGTTATTGGTCAATTTATTGCTAATAACAATCATCCACTGCACACTATACTGTATGTTCATGGCACACATGAAGAGACATGATCACAAACACCTGAAAAATGCGCATGCAAATATTGCACTTGTATTTAAGACATGACTGCACAGCTCTCTTCATCTAGTGGCTGTTCCAGCAATGTAACATCAATTTGTGCTTATGTACCATAACCCTAGTCCTTCTCCTCATGTGTTTTACACAACAGGGTTCATACCTCAGACCAAGAAAGTGACCTCTCCAGTGCAGTTTATAATAGAGGCAATAGAGAAGTGACTTTGGCCCGTTGAACGAGCGGTTACAGTAGCAGCACGGTAAAGGCATAAGGCATAACAACATACAAAACTCCTCACAATGTGCAGCCTGCTTTATAAAGTTTAAATGTTTATTTTAATATGGTGTATATTACCAGATGCCAAAGTACTACATGTTTCCTGTCGGATGGTATGGCAGCTTATCCATATCTAGGGCACTATGGAAAACTAAGACATGTACAGTATTAGTAGGGAGTTTTCATAACCTGAGCATGCGCAGCACTGCCATAACAAAAAGACACCATTCTATATGTAAAATGCAGAGTATGTGTTTATATATCTGCTGTACATTTTTATGCATGTATCTGATATGAAATTGGTTGCTATTATTGCCTAGTGTCTCGTGTTTATGTCTTTGCAAAATACTTGCAGTGGGTTGAAGTGGAGTAGTGACTGAGTAGTGTACGCAGAGTTATACATTTTTGTTTGCTATGTATTTTTTTTTTATTTTCCTTTTTCTTTCCTTCCTTTTTGTTCATGTATTTTAAGATAACTTTTAGCACTTTAGAGAACAAAAAACTCCTTGTACACTCAAGTGCTCTTGTGGCTGAACCATCTGTGGACTTTAGGTTCTTTATTTTACAGAATTAAAATCCCAAAGTAGGACTATGGCCAGACAAAGCATTCAAAGGAGCCATGTACAAAATGTTTTTTTTTTTCTTTTTTGTTCCTTTTGGATTTTTTAGGCTATATTTTTCAGTTCTATTTTTGATATGCACATTGATTTAAATGCAAAGTGAATGTCTCAATGAAACTTTCCATTATATATATTCTTTGAATATTTATTTCAATCCACTATGTGATTTTGTTGAAGTGATTAATTTTTTTCAAATAATTCTTACTTCAATAATTCTTACTTCATTATTCTTAATCATCTTAACCGTTCATGAAAAAGATCTAATAACATTAGAATTTTTTTCAAGTGTTATAATTTAGAAAGTCTTATTCTTTGTCCTTTTGTTTGAGTTCATCTTGAGATTAGAATTTTTTAATTAGCAATATAAAACCAAGGCGGGAATGGTTCCTCGGGGTCCTGGAGGTCTCCAGAGCAGAGTCGTGTGGCAGACGCTAAACGCAAGAGTGGTATGCAAGTGGTGATGTAACGAGCCTCAGGGACTTCAAAGACCCTTCAACATCTAAAGTTTGATCTCGGCATGAAGGATAACTGCGACAACTTCTTCCCTCCTTAAACCCTTTTCCTTCCCCATTTTTCTAAATAAAATTCCCTTTTTCCTAAGATCTCACTTTGTGACCATGTCTCTGTGGTGCCGTCCATGTATCAAACCCATTACAAGTACAGTAGGTATGTACTATTTTGTTAGCTTTATACTTTATTCAAGTTGCACTGAGGTTGAATTTTCGTACTGTTACGTCCTTGAATGTATTTTTCGTGCACCCTTTATATGCCTCTGCTGGTGGTGGGATGGGTGCGTCATAGGTCCAGCCCATTTCAGTTTGCCTTCCTCTGCTTCCTTCTGCTTCACTGGATGCATAGCTTTTGACATTTGATCACAAGCCTATATAAACACTGCCCATCCTTACTGCAGCATATCAAACCCTTTTCTTCATTTTGTTTATTGTTGATTCATCGTTTAGATATGAAATCTGTCCTGAAAAACTCCAGCCATTGTTAGTATAATAAGAACAATTTATGAAACATCAATGTAACCTGAGATCCAACGAGAGTGGCCATGTGTGAATAATGACAACTTTAATAGTACAGTAGTCAGTACAGTGAGCATCAAGTGAATATGTGTAATGTGGGCCTTTAACATTAAAAATTACTGAGGGAGTAGAGCAATGAATATATCTCCATGGAAACTATTTAGATGATTGAGAAGGGTTGGATGTTTTTTGGAGAAACATAAAATCAACTGGTGGCACAGTGGTGTATTGCTTAGCACTTCAGCCTTACACATCCAGTTAGATTCCGACTGCAGGTTAGTGTTGGTAGAAATCTTATGTTCTTTCACTGCATGGTGGGTTTCCTCTGAGTACTTCAGTTTCCTCTCACAGTCCAAAGACATGTAAAGAGACAGACAGATCATTAAATGTCTCTGTTTTTCAATAGATAATCTGTTGATGGTTGGATATTTAATGAACAGACCTTGTACTGTATCTATATATTATTGTGTGTTCTTGTTGAGTTAGTAATTTGCTCACAAATTTGCCCTATTAGCTGAAATATTCCGTTTATGACCTTTTGCTTGTTTCTGACCTCGTTTGTGATTTGCTCTTCGAATTTGGTTGGGTTACTCAAATATATTTACAAAAGAAACACATATTTTTCCCCTCACATTGTCTTGAGATTTTCCCATTTTCTCTCTTGCACAGTCAGTTTTTTGGCCATTTTTTAAACTTTGTTTTTCTTTTCTATTTTAACGCAACCAATAACACAGTAATGTCAAATGAAATTGAACACAATTGTGCTAATTGGTTTTCACTCCAGTAATGGTTTCATACTTAATTAAGTAAAATTGACAAAATACATACAGTATAAATACATACAGTATAAGTTTATTTGTACTTTTTGCACCCTTCAGAAATCATGGGATAGGATCCAAATTAACTCTGATCTTAACTCGGATAAAGTGGTTGTTAAAAGGAGGGTCAGTGGTTGTGTGGATGGATGAAAGGATGGATGGATGGATATCTGACTTACATTTGCTAATTCTAATTCACAATTCTCTGGATTTCAAAATGTCACTATTTGCCTTCTTACTGGGCCTTCCAGCCACAACACAGCCCTGTAGCAGCTAATTTAGTGGATAACAAACTTTTGAGAAATCCTTCACAAACCTTCTGTAGTAGCAACAAAATCCAAGGAACGAGAGAAGAGCAGTGATGTTCTCAGGCCATAGCCAAGACCTTACAGCCTCAATTTTTGAAGGGTCGGTAGCAATGCTCTCGCTAGACACAACATGTTCAAGGTAGGTTACAGAAGAGCAGCAGAACTGACATTTATCCAAAGACAACTTTAGTCCTTCCTCTTTCAATCTATCTAGCACTTTAAGAAGGCGCTGCTGATGTTCCTCTAATGATTCCCCAAAAACAATGAGGTCATCAAGGTACACCAGTACTTCCAGGAGATTCACATCACCCACTGTCCTCTCCATGACCCGTTGGAATGTGGCCGGAGCCCCACAAATGGCATCCTCTCAAATTGGTAAAACCCTACTGGACAAATAAAAGCTGTTTTCTCTTTATCCGCAGCATGCAAGGGTATCTGATAGCAGCCACTTCTAAAGTCTAGTACAGTGAACCACTGGCTACCACTTAGGCAGGACAGAGCATCTTCCACACGAGGCACGGTGTATTGGTCAGAGATTGTTTTCCTGTTGCATGTTCTATAATCCACACATATTCTGATGGTTCCATTTTTCTTTCGAACCACTACTATTGGGGACACATAAGGGCTTCTTGACTCTGAAATTATACTCATCTTTGAGGTCACTGATATGTTTTCGAACATCTTCCACATCACCTACAGGTAGACGTCTGGAACGCTCTCTGAAGGGTTTGTCATCAGTCACACGAATCGTGTGCTCTGTACCTTTTGCCCACACAACATCAAATTCATGGCAGGAGAAAACTTCTTTTCTCTCCATCATCTTTTTACATAGTCTCTCCTTCCACTCAGGAGGCACAGGGAAATCGCCAGAATTGAATGAAGATGGCAAAAGTTCCGATTTTAGGGCCTTAGACTTCTCTTTTATGGGTACTGCATTCACAACCTCCACTGGGAACAAATGAGCAATAGGAATTCCCCGTTTCAGGGTCACCTCATGGTTCGCCATGTGACTGAGATGCGTCGGCAATGAGCGGCTCTAGGCTTATCGACCACTGGCATCACCAGGAGTTCTTCAGGGAAAACTCCCTCTTCTGGGCGGTCTATAATAAGAGCTTGACTACAGCAATTTCCGGTGATCTTTGGAACTCCTGTGACTGTTGCAACTCCACTGGGTAGGAGAATAAAAGGCTTGGCTCTTGTGAACGAAACCGTTCCTCTTTTTAGTTCAGCTGAGTCATCCGGACTTATCTGAAACTTCTATTAAGTTGTCTTTATTGCTGGGTGGATAGAAAAAGAGCTGAGGAAATCATCTCCACATTTTGTTTTGCAGGAGTCTACTTACTATAGACTTGTTGGTTCCAACCACCAGGGAAGCTTCCCCTTTCATCACCGGATCAGGACATACGAGCACCAGTGTCTCAACGGTCTCTGCTACACCAACTGCATCTCCAGTAAACTCAAGCTTCAAGTACACATAGCCATTGTATGGATACAGGTCTGCACTGAGACCCCATATCTCGAGACATTCAATAGGTGTCAATGGCAGGTGTCTTAAATACTTGTCGTAAAAAGAGTGATACACTAGAGTGGCTTGAGACCCACTATCAAGTAAGGCTTTTGCATAAATCCCCTCATTTTGCACAGAAACAAGAGAGCTTGGTCCTACTAGAGCATCTGGAAGGCCAGCCTTTCTTTTTTCAAGCATGTTGCACTTGGTGGAACGTATTCTCCTCAGGGCATCAGGCCGTTCCCCTCCTGTGCCCCTTAGGAGTTTCCCGCACCTTGTTTAGTTTTCAGGAGGCGCTTATTTACTTTCCTTAGATTTTCTGGGTTTTCATATTCAGGCTGGAAGTGGCCATCTTCACCACATCTATAGCAAAATACGTCAGCACAATACTTTGAATTGTAAGTTTTTTGCTTTGCCATGTGCCAGCGGCTTCCCAACGGGTCTCAGCTGGCTATCTGGCGCTGAATGCAATACAGGATTTCCTGAAATAGCTACAGAAGCAGAAATCAAACGTGTGACCTCACTTTTAAGACCCTGCAATTCTACTCTGAGGCTCTCTATAGCAGGATCATTTTCAATCATGGCAGCTACTGTTCCAGGATCTGCCTGAGCTGATGTACTTGAGGCAGTAGCACACTCTGCTCTCCTAACTTGTACTGTGGAGTCAACACTCTTTACCATCTGTCTTTCAGGAATCATCTCCTCTTCCTCTCTTATTTCATGGAGCAATTCAGTGAAGCTAGGAGGAGGCTTAACTTTGTACATTATTCTTATACGAAGGGCCGTGAGCTCATGAGACAGAGCTCCTCTCGTAACTTGATCAATACGTGCACAATTCATGTCAGCCACTTGAATTCCACCTTTATGATGGACTGTATGCAGCAGCTTATCTAGTCTGAGTAAGTATGTTGACAGTTTCTCGCCTTCTTTTTGAAATGTGTTGCAAAACTTCACCATGAGGTCAGCTCCACTGTCTGTTGTGCCAAAAACAGTTTCCAAGGCTTTTAGATAGTCATTGGCAGTGGCATGGGGATTACTGACTCTTAAGCATCAAACAATATTTGCTGCTGGTCCTTTAAGGCTTTCAGCTATTCTCTGTTTCTTAGCTGTATCAGAGCACAGTCACTCATCCAACATATGTATGGTCTGCTCTGCCCAAGCATCATACTCCTCCTCTCCATGAGGAGTCGGCTTCACCCCTGAGAATAAGCAAAGCTTACGGTAGCTTTGACTCTCTACGGGCATGCTCTGACACTTCTCTACTAATGATGACATGGCATTCATAAGCTTTGTATTTAGGTCTGGGACTGCTGCAGGAACAGGATTTGGGGTAAGAAGTCCTGTAATGTCAGATAAAGTCTTCCCCTCATGTGCTAGGAATGACAATAACTTTGTTTGGAAATCTTCATTGGGAACTTTGGAACTGTGAGTGTGCCCAATACTAACTACCCAAGGCTCCAACCCATCTCCAGCTACTAACTGTTCAGGTATGTTAGACGTGGTCATGTCATTGGACGTCTCAACTAGCACTAGTTGGCTCCTATTAGTGTGTCCTAAACACCTCCACCTTATTTTGCTATGACCAAATATTTTAGTAAATCACTTCATCGGTCACATCTACAGAAATCTCACTCAATACAATGGCTTTTTGTACATTAATGCATTTCTCTTCACACCATTTGTGTATCTGTTCAGACTCCATGCTAACTTTACCTCATACACACACAAACCGAAAAAAAAAAATTGTTTTGTTTCCCCAGAAATGCTCTTAAAGTCAGAAATATTGGGCTATTGATTCTACAGTTAACTTAATTCACACATCGTCGTCTCCTTTCTCCCTACTAAGACACGTTGTGGAAAAAAGAAGAAATAAAAAAATGTTTAAAAAAAAAACAGAAGGATAAAGGGCTCCTAGCACTGTTCAACTCAACATGCTCAACAAAACAAAAGAAATCTAGCAGCAACCACCATCCCGGACGAGCCCCACATGTCGCCCACCCAAACAATTATCTGGGTTTCAAAATGTTATGACTTCACTCATACCAATACTAAAGGAAACACACTTTGCATGGGAGGAGAATTGGCGATGGGTCTACTAAATTATGTAATTTGGGATGTGTTCACAATACCTATAAATGCTGAATATGTCTGCGCTTGGAGCAGAGAGGCCTGGTTAGCTTATTATATAGCTATGTTGCTAATGCGAGCACAACTCCCATGCAATACAGTTTCTTTTACAGTGGCAGTCCCCTGTCCCTGTACCCCAAAGTCCTTAATGGCTTGAAATTAAATACAGACACAAATGTACATGGAGCACAAATTAAAATGTTTAATTTGCCAGAGTAATTCTCACAATTGAATATCCTTGTAGTTTTGAACCCACTAGCAAATAAAAGGAAAAAAAACACACACACAGTTTTAACCAATACCCAAGTTTTATTCTTTCCCTAACCAGTCAATGGTACCATAACGTTGGCGCGCATGTTGGAGCTCATAACAACGCTTGTTCCAATGCCTCGGTAGTACTTACAGTTTCCTGAAGTTCTCACCACCTTTAGCGACCATAGTTCTTGACAGAGAAACAAATCCTGAGGCTGTATCCACGTGTATAACCATCCAGGAGATTTCTGTAACAGCAGGAACGTACATCACTACAAAAGCACGTCACTACAGGAGGAAGCTCCCAGAAGTTTGGAGCCGCACGTGCTCCTTACAAACAGATTCCTTTTCTTAGCACAGCAGCTAACTCTCTCAAAAAAAATCCGGCTAGCACACTTAAACATGCCGAGCATGCAACTAGGTTACAGTACCTTCTTAGTGTTTTAATTTCCTCTTCTCTGTTCAAAACATCGCTTCAACCACGGAGGGATTATTTTTTTCTTTGTTTGTTTGTTTCTCAGAACATACAGTGCCTGTTTTAGGCCCTTTTTCTCCTCTCCGTGAAAAACTCCAGCCGCATGCTTCCGTTTAGTCCCACCTCCACTCAAACCCGATAGGCTACTCTAGCGGTTACCAATTGCTAGCACAACAGATTTACATTTGTCTAGACCACTCACAGCACAAGAGGGAAAAGAAAAAAATAAAGATGTACTCCAGAAACATCTACAATTTTTCTAGTTAATCACAAACCCATTACTTTTCTGTTTTCCAGGAACATTAACTATTTTACAATGCTCTATATATTATTACAAGAATTTGCGGTTTGTAAACAGAATTTTTAAACATTCGAATAATCCCTACTAAAACAGAAAACACTTCAAATAAACAATATTTAAGCCCTAAACTAGGGAACTACACTAATTTAACTAATTAATTTAAAAACACAAAGCAGTTAAAGCAGTCTTTGTTCTGAAAAAATGTTTCTGCAATTAGAAAACAAACTACTAGACTAGGCATTCGATAAATACACAAGTACAGCGGAACCTTGGATTGTGAGCGTTTTGCAAGACTTGCAAAATTTTACAATACATTTTAACTTGATAAACGAGCGAGGACATATAATTAGTACACATGCGCTTTGTCTGCGCCACGTCATCAAAACTGAGCCAATGGTTCTTCTCTCTCTTGCGCTGTGGGATTGTGGGTAATTGTCTCCCATGCTCAGTCTCAGCACATGCTTACGGTTTATTATAACATTGTGACACACATGTGTGTGTGTCCTGCGTCATTAGAAAGGTTTCTTTTTAAAGATCCAATTTTCACCGTCTCTCTCTGTCAGAAAGCAGTGATTCCAAGTATCATTAGAGCGTTTCCTTGTTAAACAAGTTTCCCGACAGTGCAGTGTTACACCATCCCTCCTTCTCTCCTTCCGAGAGGTCTTGTCTTACTTCAGCTTCACATACAAGCGCGTACAAACACACAAACGGAAACACTGCTCTGTCGGAATTCTTTTAAAAGGTAAAGTGCCTGTTAATTGGTAAATTTTTACCTTACATTTTACATAAAAAAATGTATATGAATATTTTTGGGTTGTATAATGAATAATTATTTCTTATGGGGGGAAATTTGCTTTGATATATGAGTGTTTTGATATACAAGCATGCTTCTGGAACAAATTATGCTCGCAATCCAAGATATGAACAGATTGACAGCAAAGTGAGGTGAATGCAATTTTGGACTTTCACCCATTTTGTTTCACCCAAGTATTATTTCCAGACACACGTGAATATTACAATTTTAATTTTACATTTCTGTTAAAAATCCCTATATAGTCTTCTTTTAGAAGTTTAAAATTCAAGCAGTCAGAACATATACATGCCGGCAATACAGCATTAGTCAATTATGATTAATAAATTATCAAGTGAGAACTGGCATTGTTTGTTGGGAAAAAAATCTGAGATTCACTTTAAACACATCCTGATAGCGTGCCAAGAGCAGACAGCAATCAGAAAAGTGCTGATACTATATTTTACTTAGGATAGCAAACACTCCAGTATTTCACAGAAATGGCTCAACATCCTGATAATGTACTCTACTTAGAATAACAATTACTTATTGCTCTACAATGTTATGCAGCTAGATATGGCTAGATGGGTTTGTGGGGTGGGGGGAGAAGCACCTTCACAAATGTGAGGCCACCCAGTAATGACATCCAGTAGGGAGTATACAGTAGTTGCCTCTTACCACTAGGGAGGTACAGCATGTGTGGAATGGCATTTAATGAAAGAAGACATTTTTTACCGCATTTCTTATCATATCCTTTACCTAATGTGCTAATCTGGACTCCACCCTGGAAATACACCTTGGTGATCTGGAACTCATTTTTATTTGCATTCATTATTTTCGCCTGGCAGGTTTGTGGGCAATTATTGTCAATTTAATATTAATATTACATTGTCAAAGTCAACAAAGCTCAGAAATCAAACTGAGAAAGTACATAGACATAAGGTTTCCTTACATACTGTGGAATAACTGGATGACTGCATGATTGCATTTTGTCATGTTACCTGTTTTGTTATATATGAGGTGTAAATAAAAAAATAATAATTCGTCAAATTCATTGCTTAATATTGCCTGATTTATCTTAGATTCAACTGCCTGCTTATTAGCTGTTTTACATACAACTCAAAATATGTGAAAGATATACAGACAGTATACTTATGGTTATGAAGCCAATTCATTCAGGAGCATAAGATTGTGTCTCCAGTGGCCACAGGCGCTTTCCCATCATTATAAAGTCCATTATAGTGTATCTCTTGTCTTTTAATATGTCCACAACAGTGGCAGCATGAAAAAAAATTGTAAAATGGGAGTCTGCAAGACATGTGATAATAAACATGAGTCTCACTTCCGCAGGATACTTCAACCTCTCTCTGTCTGTCTGTCCATCTGTTTGTCTGTGTGTGTGTGTGTGTGTGTGTGTGTGTGTGTGTGTGTGTGTGTGTGTGTGTGTGTTTCTGTGTAGCTCGAAAAGAAATGGAGAGGACTAATTGGAATTGTTCGCTCTTTTCTTAGTGAAAGCCAAGCAGTCCAAAAAACTGTGTGCCAGCACATCAGCCCATCAAGGGTAATGACAAAAAAAGCCAATTACAGAGAACAGTAGGCTTGATAATTTTCGATTAACAGCTTTCCTACCACTCAATGAATTAGAAAAATATCTAAAACTCATTAACACTTTAAATCTGAATGAATCTGATTGAACTTAATGAATGAGTTCTGTCCAGATGAAGCCTGTTTTTGAAAAGTAATGTTTCAGAATTTATTCCCAGAAATATAATTCTCTATTGGTATTTCAATTTATAACTTCAATAATTTGCTATGAATAATAGCTTTTATTTGGGCAACAGGACTTTACATTTACAAATCAATAACTTTTAAAGCAACTAACATATTTCTTATGTGTCAACATAACCAAAATTTGATTGTAGAGATTTCTTAGTTTTTGGCAAAGCATAAACACAGTCCACAATGTGGATAAATTGAGTGCACTTTTGTTCACATTTAGTGCAGAGAGGAAGGCTGTGAGGAAAGAGGGATGGCTTGATGAGTTCGATGCTTATGAGTAAAGAAGCAGGTGAGTGTAGAGAGAGAGAGAGAGAGAGAGAAAGACCTGCACACATACTGTAAGCGCTCAAATCCGTGTTAGCCAAGGTCTGCTGGGGTGAAGTGAGAGTTGTCTGTGGGCAGAGTATATCAGTGGAGCAGAAGACCTTTCCATCAGGTGCTAGAATGGTGCTTGTGTCTTACTACTTTCAGTGGCCTCTGGTCACTGTGAAGGTTATTTTGTGCCTTAGTCTATAGTGACACTGCTATCTGCCCTACCTCTTTTGTGGGGTCCAGTGTGGTGATGAACCTTCACAGACACTCAATGAGGTCATCAACTTGCGGGATGTGGTAATTGTTAGACTTCTATACACTGCACCCATGACATACAAATTTAATCCCTTCCGGAGGCAAGATTGTAACTTGAAAGTTTGCTGGTTAAGTAAGCCCACAATTTTGAAAAAGTAACCAACAGTGTCACCAGACCTCCTCTTTTCTCTTCACTTAACTGAGTGTTTCTTGTCATAATATGGATTTGTACAGTAGTTATAGTAGCACTAATAGGGCTATTGACTCTATACCCATCACCACACTGATGCTCTAAAGCGTATTAAGAAGACAAGAAATGTCATAGATTAAATCTTTACAAGGCCTATGGCGTTATATTCCTGCCACAATTCTGAGCGCGTGGTTCGACATTTTGAGAGTAGGCAAAGCACTCTATGCGTGTGCAGTGTCTCCACTGCGTGCTCAACAGCTCAATTCTGTGCGTGCAGTGTCTCCCCTGCTCACTCAACATGTTCTCCGCGCGCGCTCGACTCTGCCTGCACACGCTCCACTCGGCCTGTACGCTCGCTCAACTTTGTCCAGTGTTACAAAACTGCCACAAAACCAGCCAATCACAGACTTCCACASAMGKCTTCTGATTGGCTGTTSCTTCTCTATCTGTACGGTGCTTTTAAAATGGCCATTGTTTCAAAGCAGCTTTACAATAATCTATATTATCTATATATAGTATCTATATACTAATACTATAATACTAAATACCAGTTTCGTTTGTCCATTGTGTGTTATTTGCTTATCTAATTATCCATATACTGTAGCTTATCGTTAGACTACATCGATTAAAATTAAAATCGGAAAACTCTGTCTCTTTACTTATAAACCTTAATTTAGAACGCTTCCATTAAGCGGTCGATATTGCCAGCTGATAGAGAAGGAACAGCCAATCGGAAGCTGTGTGTGAAAATCTGTGATTGGCTGGTTTTGTGGCAGTTTTGTAACACTGGACAAAGGGGAAACATTGCACGCGCAGAATTGAGCTCTTGAGCGCACAGTGAAGACACTGTAAGCGCATAGAGTGCTCTCAAAATGTCGAACCGCGCGATCAGAATTGTGGCAGGAATGTAACGCCATACAAGGCACACCCTATTAATCTGATCACAAGAGAATGATGATGGTATGCCTCACTGTTTTGAACTAAAATGTAAAAAATCGAAAGTATAAAAGATATTCTGGGATGTTTAACAATATTTTATTTACTACATAATTGATTGTGTTCTTTCATATTTTAGATATATTTAGTATTAATTTACTGGGGAAAAAATGAAAGGTGAAATTACAGAATAGTTTTCATATTTTCCATTCTTCTAAGCACCCACCTTTTTGCATTTTCTCATAATTCCATTTATTCAGTTATAATTTCAGTGTCTTCAGTATTAATATGCAATGTTGAAAACAATAAAAATAAATAAAAGCAATTGAATAAGAACTTTTGATAAATTCAGGAGTATAGTATAATCCAATAAATACTGAAGGATGAAAAAGGCTGATAGACAAGCAAAAAATAAAAAAAAGATGGAGAAAACTTCTAATGGATAGGATGAGAGGAGATACAGACGCAAGAATGAAAGAGAAAAAAGGTTGTGATGGGGTGGGAGGAGTGTGAATCAATGAAGGCCATGTGCTTTGTGTAATGGCTTTTTCTGCCTTTATACAAATTGAATAGGTGAATAACCTCCTGTAGTTCTGGAAGGGTACACAAATATGTTCACTGCATCAAAAAAAAAATCTCTCTTACCAAGGGGAAAATTAATTGCTTACACACTAAGAGACAGTAATAATAATAATTATTATTATTATTATAGGAGACTTGCCTACATATTTAGTTTTATGCATATAAGGTTCCGTTCACATTATATGCCTGTTGCATGTCATGATGGTTTACATCATACATCATCTGTTTTCAGAAATGGCACAAAGTCGCATGAGTTGCAACCTGCCCGATCTCATTTAGGACGCATGAACGAATATCGGATATATATTCAATCTTAGGACGACGTATGAAACTGTCTGAAAATCATCAGATTTTTTGCATTCAGATAGCCCTAAAAAAAAAAAATCTGATCTGCATCATATTGGAGTAAAAACACTGAAATGAGTCACTTCAAGCTGGTAATGTGAACGTTGCCTAAATTTCCATAAAAGACAAAGTTGAAAAGCTTCCAGTAATGTAGACCAGACATTATAGTGCACTGGCTAATAATAACTAGTCTAGTCTTTGAGTCTCCTTTTATGTAAATTTATACAAACTCCAGATCGCTCCTAGGATATGAATGGTTTTTATTTTTTCAAGTCTCTCAGAAAAAATTTTATTTCACATTTGATCACGTGACACACTTGAAACTCCATACGCGAATTCAAGTAAACAAGTGGCATGATGAACAATGAGGTCATGTTAAAAATAAATCTGGCAAATGAACTATATGGGAAAAAAAAGTTGGACTAAATACTGAAAGTCTCCAAGAAACATGAGATAGATGAATAAATCACTCTCTCTTTCCAGAGGACTACAATGTTGTCTAAATGCTGATGTAAATAAGTTATCTAGCTTAAGCAAAATTAAGCCCTATTTGTGGAGATACAGCAACCTTTAAGTTCTTTGAAATTAGATGCATAAAATATCAAAAACTGAAAAACTGAAACGCATTTGAACAAAAGCAGTTACTTATCCCACTATCTAAAACTTAAGAGGAGAACACACTCTCACTCACTCATCGTCTATACCGCTTTATCCTGGACCCTATCCCAGGAGGCTTGAGGCAAGAGGCAAACCTGGAGGAAACCCACCAAGCACAGGGAGAACAGGCACAATTTTAATAATAATAAAAATAATAATAATTGGAGCCACTGTAGTTTCACATAGATTGGTGTAATATGGTCCCTCTATCCTCTATATCCTAAAGCCCAGTGTGAAGAAGTCTGTACAAGATACACCCTTTCAATTAGCTTCTCTGTTAAGCAGGGACGTTTAAATAATCAATGCAAAAGGCATGCATCTTATATCATACTTTATTAGCATCATGCAAAATGACAGGCCTAACTTGTGCAATGTTCTTTAAAAGTGCCAGGGCTAATGCCTAGCTGTATATGACATGCAACTGTGGCTAATGCAATTTTGTGTCTGCTGTCATCAGGGCAATAGGCCACTAGTGGCTCAGTGGTAGGTGTTTTGCCTGCCATACGAAATCTGAGTTTGATTCCCAATAACTGGATGAAGTGCCTGTCCCACAGCCAGATAAAATGGGAGGGTTGTGTCAGGAAGGGCATCTGGTGTAAAACCTGTACCAAGCTTATGTGCGGACCGGATTGTCTGCTGTGGTAACCAACTGCCAGGAGCAGCCGAAAGACCAACGACAATTTATTTGATTTGCAACAACAACAAAAAAAAAAGATAATTGCTATTAAACAATATGAGTTAGGCTACTCAATAATGCAAGTAAAGAATGATTTATATGAATAAGTACAACAAACTCAAAAAGTTTAGTTCAGTTTACTTAAAATTGGAAACATCATTATTTTCAAAATGTTATGTAACTGATTACCTCAAATCTTTTGGGTTTTGCCAACTTATTCGGGTTTACAGTGTATGCAACAAGTAGGGGCCATACTCCATATCACTTGTCCATGAAGAACTAAAAGCACACAAAATGGAGACAGCTGCACACCATCCAGCAGCAAGGACTATATTGTTCAAATAGGCCTCTCTTCACCTTAGTTTCCACCTACAGCCACACCAGTCAGATGGTCCCCCACCTCGTCTTGTCTTGGATGCTAAGCAGGGTCGGTCCTGGTTAGTACTTGGATGGGAGACCACATAGGTCAACCAGGTCCTGTGAGCTTTTCAGTTTTATTCCTCATATAGTGTTTTTTATTAAATAAATATTTGTAAAAAAATCATTTTAATTGTTCAAATAGTCCTCTCTTCAACCTAGCTTCCACCTACGGCCACACCAGTCAGATGGTCTCCCACCTTGTCTGATCTTGGATGCTAAGCAGGGTCGGTCCTGGTTAGTACTTGGATGGGAGACCGCATAGGACAACCTGGTCCTGTGAGCTTTTCAGTTTTATTCCTGATATAGTTTTTTTATTTAAGAAATATTTGTAAATAATCATTTTAATTGTTCAAATAGGCCTCTTTTCACCCTAGCTGCCACCTACAGCCGCACCTTTCCGGTGGTCCCCCACCTCGTCTGGTCTTGGATGCTAAGCAGGGTTGGTCCTGGTTAGTACTTGGATGTGCCTTAAATTTGAGCATGGTTTCTATATATTCTTTATTTTATGCATTACTGTCTGGGAGAATGGGTTTTTAACCATATACATTTTTTAACATGATTAAGCGTGTCCATGATAACAACTAATACTACAATCCTGTACTCCAAATACCAAATGCACATCTCTCTCTCTCTCTCTCTCTCTCTCTCTCTCTCGCTCTCTCTCTCTCTTTCTCTCTATCACTTTTGACTAAGTGGACTTTTTAATGGTCTATCACATTCTATTAAACACATTAAGCACATAAATGCTGCTTCAATGACATTTTAAATACAAATGTTATACAGTTTCTTTAGGGAATGTAATATTTTATACTTAAAAAAGGTGAGTACTGGTGAAAAGGCTGGTGCTCTGTTTCAAAGAATATGCTAGTCTAAATTCACAAACTCATTTGATAAAAAAGAGATACTAAAACATTATATTCTGCATTTGGTGTGCTTACAGACCCTTTCTGCTCAAAAAGGGGTAATGTATGCATGGCTTCAGAGCATTCGTTCTCTGCTCCATTTGGAATCTGTTTGAAGCTGCATAATAAAGTGCTTTTCATGGAGGTACTAAAGAAGTACACCTGAGGTGAGAAAACAGTGATGCAATTTAATCTACAGTAGCATCTGCTGCTTACAGTGCCCTCTTCATGAGAGCCACTAACAGTTCTACTAATAATTGAATAATCACTATGTACACTAATTTGTTAAGCTAAATATGTAATAGACTGTATTTTAATGTTGCTGTCTACTGTATGTATGCAAAAAAAAAGGAGAGAGAAAAAACATTGAAGGTCCATTTTTTGCCAAAGAAAGCAGTTCAGTAAGTACAAATAATTGTAGTGTATCTTTGATCTTTTTTTTTTCTATTGTCTGAATTTCTGGTAATCACAGCTGTAGTAATGTTCAGTACTATGGGTGAAATATTGCTTATTTACAACAGCCATATAAACAAGAAATTAATATTGAACAACCAACATCTCAGAAACAATATGCTGCCCAAATATTTTGTATGTTTTTCTCTAATAATAAAAATAGTTTCCAAAGAGCAATAAACAGACTGACTGTAGTACAAAAAATACAATTTCAGTGCAACATGCTATTGCTAATTTTGTGTAGCGTATATACTGTAGACCAGTGAAATGTACAAAACAGTGGTACAAACCGTGACATGTACCTGGCCTCGGCTGATGCTGACAGTTGTTCTCTGAGGACTCATGACTACAGTCACTGGATAGTTCAGTTCCTCGACTATTTACAAAATATTGTATATATATATACAATACAATATGATACAAATTAGGTGTGTATGTGAATGGATAGTTCACTATAAACCCAAGTCCTGTATACTGTGTCAGTGTGTGCATGTGGAGATGTGGAAGTATTGTATAGGCCTCACCAGCGATCAATCGGGGAGCACAATGAGAAACAACTCCTGTCCGTGAAACTGTCCCAAAGGTGAGTAATCCAATTTTGAGGTATCTGCAAAAAGACACAATTACTCCCTCATCTTAAATAAAGTATTCTGCAGATTGTCGAAGGACAGTTCTAAACCTGTTCAATGCGTATAAAATTTGGTATTAGTAGTTCTACTTAACAACACTTGATTTGGAGCTGGCTATATGTAAAATAAATAAATAAATAAATGAATGAATGAAATAAATTCTGCTTTGGTCAGAAAGCTTCCTGAAATCTGATTTGTGGATCTGTTTCATTTCCCACACACAAAATCGCACACCATTGATTTTAATTAGCAGGGTTCACAAACCCCATTTGTTGCCCTGTTTAAAGATCAGTGGAACACAGAAATATCAATTTATTTTTCCTGATTTTAATTATACTTTTCAGGCTTCATGTGAGGTAGAAATAAAATGTTGGACTATAAATCTTGTATTATGCATATTTAGAAAGCCTTCAAAGTTAAAAATAATATTGTCAGATAATAGTTTAAAAATCACGTGTAATTAATAGTTACGTGACTGCTATATTAACCAGCAGTTAATGAATAATTAATTAATTAAAGAAATCACTAATGTTAATGAAATGAACACGTGGATCTAGAATTCATGTGAAAACAAAGTGTGACATTTTAATTATAGTCAAATGTATCTATCAGTCATAGTTATATTTAAAAAAGCAAATGGGATTATTAAATCTATTTCTAGACATTTAGATATTGTTAGACATTGTCAAAAATGAAAGAGCATAAAAAAGACTTTGTAGGAAATATTTCTCTTTTAAAGCATATATTTCTGGCAATAGAAATGAGCATGGGCATAAAAAAAGAGCATAAGAGCATGTAAAAACAGACTTAAACTTTTTATTTACTTTATACTAATCTTGCTGTCCCATCCTTTCAGCTCTGCACCAATAGAGATGGAGCTTTTAGTTTCAGTGCCAGAAAACTGTAAAACTCTTTTCCTCTGCATCTCCTTGCTTGCAATTCCCATCCCAATTTTAAAACCAAGGATGCTCCAGATTTTATCTTCCAGTTAATTAAATACAGTATAATCTCGCAGGTCGTGGCACGGTGGTGTAGTGGTTAGCACTGTCGCCTTGCACCGCCAGGGTCCGGGTTTGATTCCTGGCCAGGTTCGATTCCCGTCTCTGTGTGCATGGAGTTTGCCTGTTCTTCCCTGCCTGTTCTCCCCTTGCTGGGTTTCCTCCAGGTATTCCAGTTTCCTCCTATAGTCCAAAGACATGTAGGTGAGTTTAATTGGCCGTAGTGTGCGTGCGTGCGTGTGCCCTGCGATGGATTGGCACCCTGTCCAGGGTGTACCCGGCTTGTGCCCTAAGTCTCCTGGGATAGGTTCCAGGCCCACTGTACCCTGAATACAGGATTAAGTGGTATAGATGATGAGTGAGTGAGTGATCATCTCGCAGGTATAATGCATACGGAATAATACATTTTTTCAGCTTTTTTCAATTGTTGTGTTTACCCTTGCCAAATAAAAATAAGAGCAAAGCATGCATTCAGCACCAAGGCTTAGCTCTATATCCTCTATTTAAATATATTACTATTACAATAATTACATGAATAAAATAAATAAATAAAAAACTTAGATGTTTTTATAATACATTTCTCTTTGGTTCCTGATTGTGTTCATTTCTTTCCTTCACTAATCCCTCACATTATATACAGTATATCCATTTTCTCTGTCTCACTCTCAGTGTGCAATGAAGCAGTAAGCAGATTTGTTCTTCTAGACAGCAACTGTGGGACATAGGCCTAAGGGTGTGAAGAGCTCAAGAAGTGACAGTGAAACTGTTATTGTTTCCTCAAAGTCCTGCCATTTGGAATCCACCTGTCAGCCTTAGTACAGAGAACAGGGAGGATTACGTCACACAGACAATTTTCTAAAGTTAATCTGTAAGAGCAAAGAATTTGCAATAAAGGCATCCAGCCAGATGATCTCTATTGGAATACTGAACACATGTGGACTGCAGAAATGAGATGACCACAACAACTCTGGATCTGCTAGAGTGAGATTTCACAAGTCATCTTACATAAATTTGTTTCAGCCTCAGTGATGGACATCAAATATGACAACCTGTCTCACTTCATTTATTAATGCAAGTTAATTATGTCCATAAATCAGCTTAGCAACAAATAAGTATATATTAATTACCATCAAATAAAATGCTGTCTTTATTTGGTAGTAAATCTTTGTCACTATTCTCAAGTTTGTGAACAATTCATTCAAATTAGAAATATGTTTTAAGGCATTGTATTGATTTCAGGACTGCACATATCAATGAATTTACATAATTTCAATTTCTAGGAAGCAGATTGTACACAGCAAAATCCTTAGTCTTGAATGAACACCCAGAGTGTTGATTTAACACTTTCAGAGTACATTTGTGACCATTAGGTCATATATAAACACTTGGGGTGTTAAATCAATACTGGGAATTTTTCAGTGTATGAGACTGTCACGGCGTGCGCCTGTGATGGGCGTGCGCCCAAATCTATTATCGCCCCTCGCTCACTTCGTAGGCTCCCTAGGTAGGCGGCACCCCTTCTGCCGCCTATGCAGGCCGGCTGGCAGTGATTTAACGTTAATAGGATCTCGGGCTTGCTCCGCATTATAAAAGCAAGGTGCGGAGTTTAGTCCGGGGTTCCGAGAAGAGCGTAACGCGGTGGAGATCGAGAGTGGCATGGGAGTGGGGAAATGGAACGTGCCCCAGAGAATTAAAAGGACTATGGATTTCCGCCCCTTTGATCTCCGCGCTGAGGACAGCGCGGGAAAGAGCTGCACAAGCTTTCACTTCATCCTCCGTTCCCGCGTCGAGCCTGCCTTTGCGTCCTCGCCGCCGAAGAGGAAAAGGCCGCGAGGAGACAGCGTTAAGGCCCCCGATCCCAGCCGGGAAAGCAGCCCAACCGACGGACGTCTGAGCGAGACTCCCGCCTGAGGCTCTGTTCCGTTCTGTCACTCCGCCCACCGCCACCAGCCACGTGCCCGCATGCCAGCTGGGCACTGCCTCAGACCATGCACGTGCACACTTCATTCCTTCCCTTTCTCTCCGTCCTCCCTCCTTTTCCCTTTCCTTCCCCTATTTATTCCCAATAAATTACCCTTTTCCTCTAAGATCTCGCCTCGTGTCTGTGTTTCATGGTGCCGCCCATGCAACAATGGGTCGAACCCGTTACAGAAACGATGCAAATATAGATAAGCCCAAGTTATTCAATAAGTTCATTTAAATATTCTCAACTACAAATTTCCCACATGAATGTATGGGTGAATCATCACTTTTAAGAGTCAGAATGGAGACTCCTAAATGTTAATTATTGCAAGGAAGAGACAGCTGCATATAAAACAGGGATTTACCTATATACTATCTGACCAAAATCCTGACCGTGTAAGACTTCACCAAATGTGGAAGCAGACAATTGTATACAATGTTTTTGTATGCAGTAAGATTTTAATCTCTGATTACTGGAGCTAAAGGACCCAGGTTGCTGTGGAAGTACTTGAGTGGCCTGAGCCCAGACCCCAGCAATCCCACTGAACACCTTTTGGATGAATTGGAGTGCCGACTGTACACCAGGCCTTTTCACTTGAGGCAGCTAAATGAGCAGATTTCCACAACCATGTTGAAAAGAACCTAGTAGAAATCATTCCATATGAGTCTTTGTGGAATGGTTTAACATTAAAAGGGGGACCAGCTCCGTGTTTACTTCTTTGGTTTTTGAATGTAAACATAGAAGTGTGATGGTCAGGTGTCCACTTAGGTTTGGATGTACAGTATAGTGTGTGTGTCTACCAAAGAAATGGTATGTGTGCCTAAGTCATAAAATAAAAATGTAGCATGCTTCAACTTTCTGTCCAAAAATTTAAAATAGTCAGAATTGATATACAGCTGCAAATATTTATGCAGAGAAAGTTACTTGTTTTCATATATCAATTATACACATTATTCAGATGCCCTATGCAGCTACAAATCACCTTTCTCAAAGATTTCTCAATTTTTCTTAAATTCTCTGTAATGGGGAAAATTATTGTTTGAAATATAACAATCTCTGTTTAAGTGCAATTTATTGCATGCATTAGCATTAGGAATCTAAAACTGAAGCCCATGGTTATGACGGTCTGAATAACCATGTGCACAGTTTTGGTTTCAATGGATAAACAAGTAGGGCCCAAGAAGACAAAGTAAGATTTTTTTTTTTTAATGTGCAGGGAAAGTAGATAAGGTAGGCAGCTAGGTTAAGTGGTTTCCGGCTGAGGACTCAGGCAATGAATTCAAGTTGGACTAGGAAAACCTCCTAGAAATATACATATGAATGAAAAGTTCCCTTTCAAAAGCTACACTCGATGCTGCGTGAAAACGCTATGGGAACATGTCTTTGTTCAGTCGGTCGTGAAGCATGTGTTTATCAAACACACCAAATTTTGGTTTATATAACCTTGGTCAGGTGACATGATCTGATAAGGTGCACCTGCATGTTATAAATAGGAGTGAACCGGAAACATCCTCAAGTTCTTTTTGTCTTCATGGACTGCTTTGTGTTTGTGTGTGTTTGTTCAAGCATAATTATGAAAGAAAAGAAAAAGAAAAGTATTAACTCACCGATATGGCAGAGTTTGTTAAGAGATGCAAGCCTCCGTGTGATAGGTTCCTTTTGGAGGGCGATCTCCACAAATTTTGTTTTGAGTGTTTGGGGAAAGAACACGCTCTCCTTGGGCTTCAGGGAGATTGCAAGCATTGTGATCTGCGAACTGCGAGCCACGGCGCATTCCTGGGGTTCACGTCCCGATCTGGCAGACGCCCATGAGACGGAATTCCCCCTTTCTCTTGCGCTCTCCGCATATCAGGAAGTTTTAGCATCCTATTCTCAAGTGCGCTCCGGCACATCTTCAAGTTTTAGAAGAGACTTCCTCCTCACAACGCTCCTCTAGTGAGGATAGAGCGTATGAGGAACTACTTGAAGTAATAACACGTGCGGTCGACCGGTTGCATATTGACTGGCCGCAGAAGCAAGTTTCCCACAATCGTTCAAAAATGAATAACAGGTTTCTGTTGGTGGCCGGGGGGAAGGGCCTCAACAACTCTCTCTCCCCTTCTTTGGTGACCTCCATGATGAGTTAACTCTTTCATGGAGTAAGCCTTATTCATCCTGTGTTTTCATGCCATCGACTTCGACTTATTTGAATATCATTAGTGTGAAAGCACATGGTTATATGATGATGCTTGCGGGTTATCTCTCTCCTGGGACATCATCCTCCCTGAAAAAGCCCACACCCCCCACCAAGCCATGTAGTGGGGAAAGCTTTTCAGGCATCGGGTACACTGCACATTATGGCGGTTTTGCAAGCCTACCAGGCTGACCTGCTGAAAGACTTGAGCACTGGCGGGTCCATTGATGAGAGGGCATTCGCAGAGCTATGCTGAGCCACAGACCTGTCCCTCCGTGCAATCAAGCAGACGGCCCGTGCTATTGGCCGTTCTATGGCTGCCATGGTGTCCACGGAGAGACATTTGTGGCTGAACCTCACAGGCATCAAGGCTAAGGATCGTGCTGTCCTTCTTGATGCCCTGTCTCACCTTCCAGCCTTTTTGGCGACACTGTTAATTAAGTTGCCACTAATGCATTGAACATTCTTTTGGAAGAATTCTTCCCCGCCGTGCTCAAGAGTCAGGACCATCGGCCACCCAGTCCCGACCAGGTTTGGCCCCCACAAGGCGTGAGGTGCAGAGGGAGAGCATGACCAGCCAGGGATCCCCTCGTAAAGACTGGGGTGGGGCTCACCGCTCTTATCAATCTGCCTCAAAAAAATCGGACCTGAGAAGCTTCTTATCTGGAAAAAGGAAGTCTTGGGGCCATGGGGGTGCCTGAAACTCCTTCACAGAATAAGGTCACCCCCAGGAGGCCGATGTTCAAACCCCGCCACCACTGGTGTTTCGGGGAGCACTGGTCTCCAACAAAACGTTGGGTGTTCGGTTATCTCATGCCACGTTTCAGGATACCGAATGTTAGGTTTTAAATGAAGAAGTAGTGTGTCCGAGCTAAGTTTTAAGCTAAGAGAAGAAGAGTTTAACTTGGTGTGTCCGCTGCACCTTGATACACTTACCGGTCCGGGCCCGATCGACCGGGAGAGACAAACACACACACACGCAGGCATGATGTCTGAAGATCTCTAGTTTATTCTTAGCAAGGAGAGCACATTTAAACAGTGCTACGTCCTGAACATCAAAAGAACCAGTCATTAACATGTCAGTGATAGAGAGATCCGGAGACAGACAGGAGAGTGTAAATACATTTACATTCTCCTGATTAAACTAAAGGGTTCTAGCAGACAAGAGTCATTTGGATGTATATTCGTCTGGGTACAGGATATAGAAGGTGTTACTACTAAGGCATAAGGAAGCACAGTGAGGGGTCTGTTCTCAGGGCACAGGCATCTGAACTGATTAGATTACAATGTCTTACAATATTATAAAACCTTACACCGAACATCTAACAACCCCCCAGCCAGCCGAAGTGTAAATACTTTTGACACTTTTGGAGAAGCTGGCAGCTTGGAAACTACTGCCAGGCGTTTCCTTGGGAACGAACGACTGTAGAGAGAGGTTACAGGATTCAGTTTGCACATCGTCCTCCGTGTTTCAACGGACTGGGCAAAGGGGCCATAGAACATGTTCCCCTCCCAGACAGAGAGTCAGGTTACTACAGTCTGCATTTCTTTGTTTCCCAAAAAAAAGTGGGGCTGCGTCCAATTTTAGATCTTCACGGCTTGAACCGCTATCTCAGGAAATTCAGATTCAAAATGTTCACTGTCAAAATGATTGTTTCTCAAATCCAACCAGAAGATTGGTTTGTCACAATTGACCTGAAGGACGCATATTTCCATATAGAAATATTGCCACAACACAGGAAGTTCCTGAGATTTGCTTTCGGGGGCGAAACTTACCAGTATCGGGTCCTTCCATTAGGCCTAACTCTGTCACCCCACACATATACAAAATGCATGGATGCAGTTCTGGTTCCTTTACGACTCAAGGGCGTCCGTATTTTGAATTATATAAACGACTGGCTGATTCTAGTTCAGTCTCAGGAGCTAGCGGTTTGACATCGGGATGTCGTCTTAGCTCATATCCATTCTTTAGGATTGAGAGTTCTTTCTGTGCGTTCTATTTCCTGTTC
Organism: Clarias batrachus; assembly: GCA_003987875.1. Lineage (NCBI taxonomy): Eukaryota > Metazoa > Chordata > Actinopteri > Siluriformes > Clariidae > Clarias > Clarias batrachus. Next base: position 10,569 of record QMIH01000022.1, on the reverse strand, counting down.
AGAGGACAACATATTTGGGTGTCATGTGGGATTCCATCACAATGCGGGCACAGCTGTCTCCCACTCTTGTCGAATCCATCCTCAACACACTGAAGGAAATCAAGCTAGGCCAGAAAGTGAGTGTTCATCCCTTTAAGAAATCTTTAGGTCTCATGGCAGCTGCGTCCACGGTGATACCTTTGGGCCTTATGCACATGAGAGCGTTTCAGTTGTGGCTAAGAGCCAGGGGATCTCACTCAAGGGCCAATCCCCAGAGGCAAATAAGGGTTACCCTTTCTATGTGGTTCAAACCCCGGTTTTTGACTCTGGGTCCCACTCTTCCCTCGCGGGCTGGGGTGCGGTCTTAGATGGCCGTCCAGTTCAAGGGAGCTGGAGAGGTCATCTTTCTCGCATGGCACATCAATTGCCTCGACATGATGGGTCTGTTTTTGGCCCTGAAACACTTCCTCCATCAGTTGTGAGGCTACCATGTCCTAGTGCGGGTGGACAACACTTCGGTAGTCTCGTACATAAATCGCCAGTGCGGCTTGCACTCGCGCCGCTTCTGCTTGGAGCACAGGACAAGGTCCTATCCCTCAGGGCGATTTATATTCCGGGGCATATGAATGTGGGAGCAGACTTCCAGACAAGCTGTGACACATGGGGAATGGAAACTACATCCCGAAGTAGTCAGTCAAATCTGGGAAAGATTTTATGTAGCAGAGTGTACCTCTTGCCTCGCAAGAAACAGCACACTGTCCCCTTTACTTCTCTCCTGGGTGCTGGACACGTCTGGACGCGATGGCCCATATGTGGTCCAGATTATGCCTTCATGCATTTCCTCTGATACCTCTGCTTTCAGGAGTCCTGGCGAGGGTCCGTCAACAGGGTTTGCATCTGTTATTGATAGCGCCCCATTGSCCGACCAGAGTGTGGTTCTCAGATCTAATATCTCTCCTCGACGGCTCACCGTGGGTGATTCCAGTGAGGAGGGATCTTCTGTCTCAGGCGCAGGGGACAATAGTTCATCCCTGGCCTGAGCTCTAGAACCTTCACGTCCTTCCCACAAGGGGACCAACTAAGAGATGCTGGTCTTCCAGCCAGCGTAATTGAGACTATTCTAAGTGGTAGGGCTCCCTCCACAGCTTATGCCCTCAAACAGCTTATGCCCTCAAATGGAGTGTATTTCAAAGTTGGTGCATGGCAAAACATGTAGAACCAGTCCACTGCCGAATTGTTTCAATGCTGGAGTTTCTGCAAGAAAAGTTGTCCTCGGGACATGTCCTCATGTTCTGACCGATGGGGTTTCAGTGGGAAAGCACCCTTTAGTTGCCCGTTTTATTCATGGAGATAAACGGTTGAGGCCGCCCACTAGAGCGACAGTCCCTTCGTGAGACTTAGCTATTATGCTCAAAGGTCTGATTGACACCCTTTTGAACCACTAGAGTCAGCGCCTGTCAGGCTTCTGACTCTTAAGATGTTTTTTCTTATGACCATTACTCCTTTGAAGCGAATTTTAGATCTGCAGGCTTTGTCAGTCTTTGTCATCCTGCCTAGACTTTGCCCCTTAGTCAAAGCTAATCTGCATCCTCACCCCAAGTATCTTCCCGAAAGATACTTGGGGTGAGGATGCATGCATCTACCATGCACCCAGTTGTTCTCGAAGCCTTCTGTCTGCCGCCTTTTACAGCTCCAGAGCAGGAAAGACTTCACTTACTGTGTCCAGTACGTGCTCTTCAGATTTACATCCACCACACTAGCCAGTGGCGTAAGTCAGAGAAGCTTTTCATTTGCCACCACTAGACAAATGCTGTCATATTAGGTGAGAGATGTTTATTGCCCTAGCCTACGAGGCGCGTTGTCAAACTTCGCCTGTAGGAATCAAGTCCCATTTGACCAGGGGGATTGCCTCATCAATTGCTCTCGCAAGAAGTGTCACCTTGCAGCAAGTGTGTGATGCAGCAGGTTGGTCTGCTCTGCATACATTTGTCAGGTAGACAGATATGGAAGATGCAGAGGCAGAATCCACTTTCAATAAACAGACTAAAGTCTTATATGTCGTGGGAAGATGTAGTAGGGCAGACAGAGCAGAGTCCAAATTTCACTTAATAGAAACATTAGTCAGGACAGATATGCAAACAGATTTGCAGAGTTACTCACAAGGAGCATGTTTAGTGCAGGTTAAAAATCAGCAAAATTAGATATTCAGGAAGACAAGAAATGAAGGCTGGGATGCTCAAAACAACATGAAAAGACAGTTTGACAAAGAATGTGTGTGTGGCTATGTTAAAAGTGGAGCAGAGAGGCAGGTAAGCTAGAGACAGGTTGAGCTGATTGGGAGTGAATGTAGATGAAAGACACCAACTACTGTAGCAGGGGTGAACTGTAACTCGGGGAGAAGGTGGGTAAATAACCAGGAATAGTTCATGACATTGGTATAAAATTTTTACTTTTTTGCAACAGTGATTGAGCATTAAAATGGTTTGGAGAAAACAGGAAACTTTATGGGATGTTCATTCCGGAATCATGGAAAGGGCCTGGAGCTAATGTTCCGCTCAGCTGTTCTTTGCCCTGGTCCTGGTAGACCCCCTGTCCTGAACATTTTAATGTTTCTCCTGCTTTATCAGACTCACTTCAATACAGAAAAGGCTGTTATTTAGCTGATTAGTTAAATTCACTTATGCTGTGAGCTGAGAAAACACAAATCTGTAGAACAGAGTGTCCTCCAGGACTAGGGTTTACAATAGGCTTTTATTGTGTCCAGGAAAACAAAATCAATTTATGGTATATCAGAACTTGGAAACTGTGGACAGACTAGAGCCGGTCAATCAGCAAATGTAAGAGGTAAGCAGGCATTTAGTATGAAAATCAGGAAACATTGGCAATTGTCAGAGATACCAAAATAACTTTGTGCATTGTAACAAAAGATATGAAACACCCTTTGTATACAATGCAATGCATAATGAGTGCACAATATAGGCCAGGGAGTTTACTGTAGAATTGGTTGTGTGTGTTAGTAATGAGGGAGCTTGCCAGGGGGGAATGTGTGATAGCCATATTCGTTTGCCACATTGTATTCTGGACAATGGAGTTTGACAACATTTGTAGAGTGAGTCTACCACAACTCAAGTGCTATATTTATAAAGCAGGGAAAAATAAGACGAGATGAACTCTATACTCCTGTGCTGATTTTAATAGTTGTGCTAGCTAATTCAAGCTGAGTATATGCAGTCACCTAAAAAGGTCATTGAGTGTGGCAGTATAAAAAGTCTTCTATGATTGAACCACAGCAATTTTGTGGCTCTTTTGATCTCAAATGTGATGTTTATTTGACATGTAACTTGGTAGAACAGTGCTTAATGTTCTTCTTTTTTTTAAATTTGTGGTGAGCTTGATTTTAAATTGTGGCACCAGGAGCACTGTAGCATTATATGCAGTGTCCCATTAATGTCCCATTGGCTAATTACATTGACTTCATGAGCAGGCAGAAAACAGGACAATTTTTTGCTGAATAATACTCAACCAATAACCAAACTATAGTGAATATATTATTGCAGCCATTTTAGCATCTCAGCACAACCCATTTGAAAAATAATCCTTTGGAAGAAACTTTATTTCTCCAGGAGGGAATGTTTAGATTCTTTCCATTTCTCATAGCTCTTTCTACATTCTAAGAAATGGCATTTTGCACATAAATATATTTTTAAATGATCTAGTAAAGCCACACAGTCACAGCATGAGTATAACCCAGCAGTGAAGTAGTGGTTTGTGTTGGGAAAATGGCAGTTGATCAATTGACCATTTAAAGAATTTGCATGACAAAGAATAAACCAAAATGGCATCACACTATCACTAAATAAAGTGTTGCAGCACAGGCCATATAGTGGGCTGACAAATGGGCTTTCATGGGGTTCTGCTTAACTAAAGGTAAATGTGAGGAGCTCTGCAGGAGGTATTGAACAGGATTAGCAGCACACTGTGTGAGACTGAAGGTGCATCAATAAAGCAAAATTAAAAGAGCTTAATGTAGCCTGATATTGTCAGCACTGCAAAATGGAATATGTTCATGGATCTGTAGTGGCAGTTAATAAAGTTTTTTATTAGGATTAAATTATCATATTTGATAGAAAACATTTTTATCTGAAAAAAGTATATTATATACACCAGTCAGTCATAACCTCAATGCCACAGAAGTTGATATGAATAACATTCACTATCTTGCTACAGTGGCATCTGCCAAGGCATGGTATATATTAGGCAGCAAGTGAATCTCTTCTCAAAGTTCATGTGTTATAATCAGAGAAAATAGGCATAAGGGCCGTATGTACTCCCTGTCACCCAAGGAATGCCAGATCATTTGTCCTTCTTTCAACCCCCACCGGTGACCGGATTCTTCTTCAAGTGCAAAAAAGATGGTTCCCTTTGTCCTTGCATAGAGTATAGGGGTCTGAGCATAGTGGAAAAACTGGTATCCTCTCCCTTTAATGGCAACCACCTTTGAACTCCTTCAGTTAGCCAAGATATTCAACAAGCTAGACTTGTGCAATGCGTATCACCTCGTCTGCATTTGGGAGGGAGATGAATGGAAGACAGACTTCAACACCCCAACAGGACATTACAAATACCTGGTGGTTCTCGTCTGATTATCTCTCGGGACCTGAAAGAACACCAACACCACTGTAGGACTTCAGCTCTGGTTCAGAGGTGAATTGAATCTTTAAGGATTCGGGTCAATTTTATTAAAACTGAATTGAAATTTATAGCGTACACTTTATCAACTACCCGACCAGCGTTTAGTATGATTTAGTGTAACTTTACCAGTTCTGCTTATCACGTGGCCACCGATGATAACAAAATCTAGTATTTGACAATTATGAGCAAGGTAACTTAGGATCTGGGCAAATGTTTAAACTTAAAATTACTGGACCAGGACAACAGATCTTTATCAAGAAACAAGAATTTATTTGACTATTCTACGATACATGAAACTAAGCTATTAAACACAAACACGAACACACACACACACACACACACACACACACACACACACACACACACGATGCAGTTCAAAGGATGAAGTTAACGTAATTTTCTAGTAATGTTTACTTGACCTGAAAGTCACAAGAGCAGAGCCTTGGGTTTAATCTTACGGTTTGTTATGACGTGAGCACCAATTTCAGCAAGGTATGAAGCTTTTGTTTATTTACTTGCGTTGCGCTGCTGTCTTCCTCTGTGATTCGTGTTCGGTGTTAAGGAATCACGGCGTTGCTGATTGGTGCTCTGGGAAGCCTTCGCTGATGCGCTGGTTGCTCAGTTACTGACGGCGGAGCTCTGACGCTTCTTCTAGCGGAGCCTTTGTGGCGTATTTGAAGTTCTGGCGCGAAGTTTCGTGACGCCGTGGAGAGCAGATTTAGCTGCCGGTCACACGCAGGGTGAGAGTCGACGGTGGATGAGCGACGAGAGAGAGAGCTTGCTTTAGATGTGCGGATGGTCAGTCGTTGAATGACGTGACGTTGGAAGACGTGACGTTGGAAGACGTCGTAGGGCTCACAAGGGCCAAAGCCCGAGTTGCGAGCTTGCTTCCTTCAGATGGTCAGTCGTTGGATGATGTTGGAAGACGTCGTAGTGCTCACAAGGGCCGAAGCCCGAGTGGCGAGCTTGCTTCCTTCAGAAGGTCAGTCGTTGGATGATGTTGGAAGACGTGAAGATGTGCTTGGACCGTGGCGTTTTAACCCTTTGTTATCGGTCCATCCGACGAGTGATTGCTCCAATCAGAAGGGTGTGCGGGATTACCCCCGCCTCACATGTTTCCTCCCCTTGTGCATACATTAGGCCAGGTTATATGGCCATAACGTGGTACTATCCGGTTGGAAACTTTTAATACATTTATGAATTAACTTTACACATGCTCTGTTCATGTTACCAATAATTGATGTACATAAGCATTCCTTGAATAGGATAAGCTTTCTGTAGATACCACACATCGCATATCTCACACATTCATTCATGCCTTCATCTAGTTAAAAAGACTTTATAACTGCTGGTTATATGTTCTATGACAGATAGAGTCAACAGAGATACATATAGATATTAACATGATAATACAGATGATATGATATAATATGATACATATATATATAGGTGTCAGTTTGTCCCATTGGTACTTTTAGAGTTGATCGGCAGCAGCGTCTGCATTAAAGGCATCAAGATTGAACCAGCCAAGCTCCAAGCCATCACAAGCTGGCCCACTCCCACCCCACGGCAAAAACACCAGAGGTTTCAGGAGTTTGCTAACTTTTATCGCAGCTTCATCTGGGGTTACAGCTCTGTTACTGCCCCCTAACAACCATTTTTACTGGGACCTGAAGTCTGAGAGAGCCTTTTCCGAACTCAAGAAACTATTCATGTCCGCCGCTATCCTGACCATTCCGGACGCATCAAGCCAGTTCAGCGTGGAGGTCGACGCTTCCAGCACAGGGGTAGGAGGTGTAGGGTTTGCATAATGTAGACAAAGAATGACCACTGTATTCTTTACCTTTATTATGTAGTGTCTTAGTTCCTGGTCAGAGGTGAATCGAATCTTTAACAATGCGGGTTAATTTGATTAACTGATTTACAATTTATATACTATCCGTCCACCATATAGCACAATTGAATGTATCTTACCAACCCTGTTTATCCCACGGCCAATGAGGATAATACAAAATCTTGTATTTATCAATTATGAGCAAGGTAATGTAAGATCTGGTCAAATGTTTAGACTTTAAAATACATGACCAAGACAACAGTTCTTTATAAAGAAACAAGAATTTATTTAACTAATACAGTATGTGCTCTGTTTCGTTCTTATTCGGTGGTTTGCCTCCAGTGAAGGGAATCACAGCATTGCTGATTGGTTTGTGCGCGGAGGTTTAGATGACGTCTTTTGGGGAAGCCCTTCAGTTGCTTGGTTTCCTATGGAGCTTCTTCTGAGGGTTTCTTCATTGCAGGACTTTGGAGTTCTGGCACGAAGTCTCGTTGAGAGTTCTCAAACAGCGGATGACCCGGTCGCTTGGTGGTGCAGTGGGAAAAAGGCGAGGTACTCCAGTAGAGGCTGTGTAGTGCCTGCAAGGGACGAAGCATGAGCAGCAAAAGTGGGCGAGCTTGCTTCCTTCAGACGACCATGACGATGTTGCCTGTCCCCACAAGGGCGTAAGCATGAGCTATGAAGAAGTGGTATTGGAGTGGTTATTGCATGAGTTTGCTGGTTGCCTTAGGGTTTTGACTCTTCGGAGTCAGACGTCCCAAGGGTGATTGGTCCAATCTGATGTGGTTGCGGGTCTTAGGCTCGCCTCACGTGGTTTCCCCTTTTGTTCATACATTAGCCTGGTGTTTCAGCGTGGGGCCCATCCAGTTGGAGTTTTTAATACCTTTTATGAAGTAATTTTACATGTGCTCTGTTCATGCTACCAATTTTCCGTGTTCACCAATGTTCTTTAAATAAAGCAAGCTTTTGATTAATATCACACATCCCATATCTTGTAAACTCATTCCTACCCTCATCTATTAAAAGGATTTTATAAATGCTGATTACACCTTTTAAGTAACAATTCCATTGAACACCTCCATAAGCACAGGAATAAAACATATTGAGTAAATATATGTATATAAGTTTTTGCCCTACTGGCACACTTTAAAAATTGTATAAAATAGTGTCTATGCTTATTTGTTCATTGAAAGGCATGTGCTCTGAAGGTCAACAAGAGTGCCAGTGATATGAGTTAGGGAGGGTTTTCCCCCCATAAAGATATAAAACTGCCTCCTTTGTTTATTGGATTGCCAATTTACACCTTTGTAGTCGAGGTCAACTGGACTTTTTATGGCTCCAGGTGCAGCGGACCTCCTTTCCCAAGCTTGGTTAAGTTTCCCGCTTCTTTATGTCGCAGATACCACTTTGTGTCCCAGATCAGATAAAATTATTGGGATGACGCCATGCGAGCTGCAGGAGGGGTTCTGGAATGTTATAGATTGATTGCTCACTTTGGGGGCCTGTTCATCCCTACAGAGGTGTTCTTTCTCAGAGAACTATGCACAATAATAAGCTCCACCATTCTTCCTTTTTCTTGCACTGTCTAACCCCCGCTGAAAGAAACTACCACATCGCGAGCTTCTGGCCATCAAGTTGGCTCTAGAGGAATGGAGACACTGGCTAGAGGGGACGGAAGTTCCATTCCTAGCCTGGACCATTCACAAAAACCACCAAGAGGCTCAACACCCGCCAGGCTTGATGGTCCCTTTTCTTCTCCAGATTCAACTTCACCTCTTCTCTTGCCCAAGATCCAAGAACCCTAAGATGAACACTCTCTCAAGACAATTTAAGGCCACTCATGACACCCACAGAGATGACACAAGTCTGCCTCCCCCCTCTTTGCTCGCCACTGGAGAACTCCACATTGAGACCCAAGTTATGCAAACATTGATCCACAAGTCGGGGCCAAGCAACGTTCCCCATAAATGCCTCTTTGTTCCTCTCTCCCTGCATTCTCGGGTCCTGGAGTGGGCGCGCAGCTTTAAACTTTTGTCACCCTGGTGTGGCCTGCACCCTGGTGCAAATCCTGCTCCCATGAACTATGCGGCGAATCAATCCCACATTTCACATGTCCCAGTTATGCCTTCTCTCCTCATGCCCATTAAGCTTTTCATCTCACGTTTACTGATCTAACACCTTGCTTTTTGATTTTCCGCTTAACAAACTCACACTTTCCTTTTTGACTATGGCTCCTGCATTGTGATTTGGCTCTGATGTTTCACCGACAGATTCTCTGGCTTTTGACCGTCACTTCTACCTCCCAGCCATGCCCCATCTTATCGGGCTGACATTTTCCTGTGCTTGGATCCATCTCGTTCTGCTCAGCCCTCTGACAGTTCTCCAGCACATTCCATAGTCTTTCAATGGGGTTAAGGTCAGGCTAAATAATTGCTAAATAATATGTGAACATGATTCCTCATACTCTCAAAACCACTTTTTTCTCTTTTTTTAATACATCTTGCCATTATCATCCTGGAATATGCCTGTGCCATCAGTGAAGAAAAAATATATTGATGAGGTAACTTCATTCAGTACATTCTGTTAGTCAGTTGACTTAAGTTTATTGCCAAATAGCATTGATGAGCCTAGACCTTACACAAGGTGAAGTAACCCTAGAACATAACACTGCTCCAGAGGCTTGTACAGTGATCCCTATGCAAGATGCATTGCTTCAGGTGCTTTAATTTTTACCCTGACATGCCCATGCTGGAATAGCCTGAATCTGGACACATCAGGCTACATCAACTTTTCCAAGACCAATTCCTCCAAAGACCACACAGCTGTTTAGCCACAATCCAAAAGTTCTTGCTGCATTTCGCATGTGGAAATGCAATTACTTAGCCAAGATATCTACTGTAAATCTTTACAATGCAACAAATCTGTCACAAAAGTGATCTATTAAAATAGTCATTAATGATTTTTTTATTTCTTCTGAGAAGTTGATGTTTTACCATTATTCTCTCACGTTTGTATAATGAGTTTGGGCAGTTCTTATCCCAATTCTAATAATTTCATCCACCTTGTTTTCTTTGCTTGACCCATGTGAAACTTAATTTAAGAAATGTGAAGCTACCTACTGCATTAATAAGGGTTAAATAAATAGTTGTATTTTAAAACACATGACTCTTAATTATTTACTTATTTGTGTGAAGGGGTGGGGCCGCTAGATTCAGCACGGCTGGCAAGGACTGAATGAATGAACGGATCTCAGGCTCCGACTATGTTATAGACGCGAAGTGGGGAACTTTGTCAGGAGTTCAGAGTAACACCGATGAGAATTGTGAAACACCTGAAGTTTAAGGCTCTGTGCCTAACGTGGTGCAGCAAACAAAGGTGGGTCGAATGATGTTATGCACTCCAAGGACTTCAAAGGTGAGTAAACTGAATGCCGCTGTTTGATTGCTGCATGGGAAAGAGTGGACAAAAGACTGCTCACTGCCATGGCATTTTCATCGCGCCAAGCACCAGCTTTTTTTTGCAATCCAGTCGTGGTAGACACCTGGATTTTAGAAGTCAAAAAGAGTCATTCCATAGGAATGAATTTCCTCTAGATGTCCGTAAAGCAGAGTCTTTGAGGATCTTTAAATGACGACTCAAGACGTAACTGTTTCTTCAATACTTGGACTAATAAAAATAAAAAAACTCGTCCCAGTTGTGTTTGACTGATGGCACTTAGTTAGTAACCTAGTAACCCAGTGTGAGTATCTATCCAGTGATGTAAACTTTAAAGCACTTTTTGTAAGTCGCTCTGGATAAGAGTGTCTGCCAAATGCCTAAATGTAAATGTAATACCAAGGCTGCACCAATGGATAGCTGCATTAAAAAGGCTGCAGGAACCGCTACCCAGGAGAAATCACTCTGGACCCACCTGCACACAGTGGCATGCAAGCAGAGTTATTTCCTGCTCCAAAGGTGAGCACTCAAGACCGTCTCGGGTTACTTGACTGTAACCCTGTTCCCTGATAAAGCGGGAACGAGATGCTGCGTGAAAACGCTATGGGAACATCTCTTTGTTGCCGGTT
>QMIH01000021.1:1207913-1281566 GCA_003987875.1 Clarias batrachus | reverse complement strand
ATATATGTTTGTATTTGTCGTGGTAGTGCTGCAATGTCTGATGAAATATCCGGAAGTAATGGGACACTACTAGCATTGCAAAGTTGTGAAGTTTAATGCAGTCTTAACAGAAATAATTTAAAAATTGTTTCTATCCCCATACACTAAAGTAATCATTATGCATACTTAATAAATAATAGAAAGCATATATTAACAATTTACACTAGTTGTACTACAACTGACAACTGTTGTTGTGCTGTACCTTACTTCTGGTGGAGAACTTCTCCAAAGTCAAATGGGACATTACATGCCATATCTGTTAATCAAAGTAAACTTACATAACCAGATAACTTGGCCTTTAAATTCTAAGAACAAATAATAGCTTTCTTGTGCTTTAGCCTCCCTGAAAAGAAAACAGAACATTTGAACATTGCTACTGTGACACCATCAGGACTCTCAGTCTTAGGTTCTAGGTGTGAAAATAATTATATACGTATATATGTATTTTTTCTACAGGGCTGTCACTAAATATGTACATATGTTACTATTGTGTATTAATATTTTTTTTACTTGATTGTGTCATTAATGTCATTGTGGTTTGCTGGCACGTGTAACGTTCATGTTGCTTAGATGTGGCCCTCTTATGGTCACTGGAAGGAATTTTCCATCAACAGCAGTTTCAACAACAATGTCTTATTGCTGGACATGTTGCTAATAGAGTTAGCAAGTTATAGTCATGTTCAAAAGTTAGTGCCCTCTTTTAATTCTGTGTTTTTGTATAAAAACATAATACAAATCATTTGATTGTACAAGGTCTCAGTATTAGACAAATACAACCTCGGATTAATTCAACACCATACTATACCATACAAGAACCTTTTTCAACATGCCATTATTTATTTAACAAAAATGTAGCCCAAAAAAAACAAACAAACAAAAAAAAAACATGTGGGCAATACTATGTACCCCCCATGATTCAGTAGCTTGTAGATCAACCTTTAGCAGCAATAACTTGAAGTAATAATTTCATGTATTACTTTCTCAGACTCTCACATCATTGTGGAGGAATTTTGGTCTGTTCCTCATTGCAACATTGGTTCAGGTCATTGAGATTTTTGAGGTTAATTAGAATGGATTAGACTTTGGATTAGACTTTGACTAATCCATTCCAAAACCTTGATTCTTTTTTTTTCAGCCATAATGATGTCAATTTACTGATGTTCTTTTGATAATTGCTTCACATTTGCCTCTAGAATATTTTGATATACATAGGAGTTCATATTCGACTTAATGACTGCAAGCTGCTCAGGTCCTGTGGATGGGAAAACAAGCCCAAATCAACACCCATCCAACGCTGTGCTTGACAGTGGGTATCAAGTGTTTCTGCGGTAATGCTTATTGGTTTTCCCCAAATGCTGGAGCTAGATGTTAAGGCCAAACAACTCCACTTTGGTCTCATCTGTCTATAGAACATTGTTCCAGAAGCCTTGTGCTTGTTCAAATGCAGTTTTGTGTGAGTGCTTCCATGGTCTTTTTAGACAGGGGAGGTTTTCTACTGACACCCCTTGAAAAGAAACTGTACTTGTTCAGTCTTCTTCTAATTCTGCACTCAAGATCAGAGGCCTGTAGGGTCTGATAATCTCCTAATCTAATAATTTGAATTTATACATATTTCCACACACATTTTAAACTTATGTCCCTAAATCTTTTTTTATTCTGTACAGCTGCTTTGCAACAATGGTCATTGTAAAAAGTGTTATGCAGATAAAATCAAATTGAATTGAATTTTAGGTAGCTTTTATGTTTTGTTCTTTTTTGTATTCCTTTGAGCATTGTATGGGATGTTCACTGAGATGTCCACTCCTGGAAAGATTGGCAACTGACTTAAATGCTTTCGATTTGTGTGTAATCTTTCTACTGAAGAATTTTATCACAATCCTTTCCAGATTGATGTGCAGCAACAATTGCTTCTCTAAGACCATTGCTTATGTCTTTTCTTCTTGGAATTGTGTTAAAACAGACCTGAAAGCTCCAGACAGATCCAGCAAACTGCCAAAATGAAAGTTTTTATATATTTCCTGCTGATTATCAATTAATCAAGAGCTAAGGATTAGCAAAACCTGGCTGTAACTCACTTTCTTAAATCATATGGAAGCAATAATGGGGCACTTAGTATTATCACCATGTTGTTTTTTTTTCTTTTTGCCATACTTTTTGTTAAATAAATAATTACACATTACAAAAAGTTATATTATATAATTATTTGACCCACATATTATATATATCATAAGACCCACAATGATCAGATGATTTGTATTATGTATTTGCCCAACAATACATAGAATTAAAAGAGGGGTACTAACGTTTAAACATTTCTTTAAATGTTAGAAGACTTTAGGTATTATTAATGCTCTATCATGACATTTCTGTGATTTTAAAATATTCAGTCACACTTTGTAAAACCTTCCAATAAGATCATATTTAAAAAATAATAATTATGATTATTTCTAAAATATATTCAGTGACGTGTTAATCACAATAAACAATACAATAAAAAATAAAAATTTAAAAATAATACTTTAAAAAGGAAGAAATTACACAGAACTTTAACATTCGATTGTTTCATTTTATTTCTGATGTAAATGAATGCTTAAACAGTATGCAAGCAGATTAGTTTGATCAGTTTTCTTTCAATATCCAGCTAATTGTATTGTATTACATTCTTCCACCCCATTTGAATTTCATCTAAAAAATATATTAATGAAGTCAATTCTTAAAAATGACGCATAATTATTTCAAACAGGAAAGCACAAACAATCTGTAGTCAAATATCAGGATATAATTCCTAATCATGTGGCGAATTTAATTCAGAAAACAGACAAACATGTTTTATGGAGCAATACATTTATTTGAAAATATGCTCTGGATGTGGTTACGTAAACTCAGATTGTGTTTCACTGTACGTGGCTTCTTAGATGCCAAAGTAAACAAGTATGACATTGTATTTCTGAACCACTTATGGGTCTCTGGTATTATTTTGAAAAGATGATAAGAGTGTATAGTGCAAAGTGCATGAAGGTGGCAAACAAAAAAACAGGGACCATGGCACTTACTCCTTTAAATTTTCTTTCAAGTATTATTTTTTTTTAGCAGTCAGTCCTCTGTTTTCTTTATACCTTTAATAAATGGTTAAAAGTCTATACTTTTGTAATCTTTGGTACACCGGTATCTGCTGTCAGCAAATCTAGTGCACACTAAATGAGGCAGACAGGGGCAGGTGTGATGCTGTCTCTTCCCAGGGAAAGGGACCTGTGGAGAGAGATATGTACATGAACTTTTCTATAATATTTGATTATTCAAATATTCATTAGGTTTTTATCTGTGTGTATGTAGTGAATATAATGTAATAATTACAGTATAATATGCACTTACATTTATCTCATTTAGATTAAAAGTCTTAAAACAATGCCTTATTGATTAAATTAAAAAAATCTCCCTGATTCATTGAACCACAAAGCACTGGCAGTTATCTTTGTTTCTTTATTCTCTGTGTCTCTGAGTCCCACCTTAGCAGCACGACTTCACCATCATTTGATCAATGCGGCAGATGCAGGGAGTGATGTATAACACAGATCGCTCTCTCAGCACACAGGACATGATCAGTATCAGCTATATTTGTCAGTAACTGCACTACAGATGCCCTTTGAGCGAGCACTGCAATACCCCACACAATACATGGCTGAGAATAAGAACGTTCTTCTTATCTTTTATTATATTCATCTTATCTTTTTTTATATTATTACTATAATCTTTTGCTCTGACAAAGCTCTCTATTCAAGTATTTTTCTTTATTATATGGCATTTGCTGAAAGATTTCACAAACATATTTCATTTTATATGATTACCACTATCCACCACCGCAACCCATTAGATGTTGACATGTTATATGGATGTACAATACAGTGCAGCAAGTGTGAAATAATATATACTTTGTGGCTAAACGGGTGACACTCATCTCCCTCAAAGCCCTCTGGCGTGCACATTCGTAGGCCCCGCAGCCACAGGCTGACCGCACAGCACATCCCAATGCCGCACTGGACGTCCCTGTCACATGCCTGCCACACACACACACACACACACACACACACAATGCGCATGTTTATGTTCATACCCATTACATCCATTATATTCTAAATACGGGCATATAAATATTAATGATATTAATATCAAAATATTACGACTCTTTACAAAATTACGGGTGTAAGGCTCATCCAATGCATCTCATTTAGAAGGATACAAAATATTTTTTTATATAGCATGCATAAAACAACCTGTGTGTGTTTTCTAGTCATCAATCATTGACTCAATATTAAAATTTGGTTTCAATATTAAGTCTTTATATAAGGATTGTGTGTGACAATTTTTTTTGCGGATTTTAGAATTGCTTGAATTTAGTCAGATTTACACTAATTAATATAAACTAATGAAAACAATCAAATTATTCTCTATTTTAACGTTATTAATAGCATACCTGTAAACACAGTTTACACAGTTAAAATACAGTTTTAATAAGAGGTTTATTCTTATTTAAATATTTTTTCTCTCCTATAATCCTACTTTGGTGTCAATTTTCTTTTTTTTTTGTTTGTTTCTTTGTTTTGTTGTAGATCAAAAATGTGCATCACAATCACAACAATTCAATACAAGACCAAAGGAACAAATCAAATAAAATCTAGAATTAGTCCTCTTAAAGCTACTTAAACTGTATATTGTAGTGAGCCTTACATTGCTCATAACCAGTAGATAAAAAGCTAGTTGTTCTTACCCCGGTGATCACAGCACATCTGCCACCGCTCAGAGATGCAAAGAGTACTGAGAATAAGATGAGCAGACTCATAGCAGCGACAGTAGAGCCTTATAGCAGACGCTTCAGTGCTCTTACACCCTACAGTTCTAACTACTTTAAACAAGGTTTACAAAGCTAGTTAGTTTGGAGATCCTGGGGTTCCTGCCTTAGCTTTGCTTTCTTGGCTTACTTTCCTTTTCCTCTTCTTTCCAATGTCCAATGCTCCAATAAGTTCTACAATGAGATTGAGTGTTTTCTCTCTCTTTATCTCTCTTCAGCCCCCTCCCCTACCTCCGTAGGATCCTCGTCATCTTGCTGTATATGACGCTGGACAGGTCGGTGAAAGTGACATTTAGTGGTAAATTATCTTTCGTCATAATACAATATTTTTTGCAGTACTTGTACTTTTATGGTAGTTCCTGACTTCAACAATATTAACCATGTAGTCTTAATGTTGAAATATTTTGCATGCGAGATCCAGATGTAGCTGCCAGAGGTAAATAGATGTATTTATGTTTGTTTTTTTGTATTATCTGAGAAGTAGACTTTGCATTGCAACTGTCTAAGACACCACAATTTTGTATCTGTATTTTGTATCTGGGTTTTGAGCAAACATATACTTGTGCATTATATTAAATTATTGCAGATGAGTCATCAATTGGCTTACTATAGTTGTTAGCACTGTCACCTTGTTCCTCCAGGGTCCAGGTTTAATTACTGCCTCAGGTCTGTGTGCATATTCTCCCTGTGCTTGGTGGGTTTTCCCCAGTTACTCCAACAGTCCAAAGAAATGCGGATTAGATTAATTGCGTTCCCAAATTGCCTGCAGTGGGTGTGAGTGTGTGTGTGTCCTACGATTCATTGGTACCCTGTCCAGGGTGGTATGCCCTAAGTCTCCAGGCCCCCGCAACCCTTTACACAGGATAGGGCGGTATAGATGGTGAGTGGGTAAGTGAGAGTGAGTCATCGCCTGGAGCGAGCAGGAGTAACTTTTAATTCTGTTACCATCTAAGGATGCAGCTTGCAGGTAGATCACAACAAATTAATCAGTTGTCACCTTTTTTTGGGACATTTTGCCTATAGTGACACAGTGATATGATCCATTCTGTCATTCACATTCACCATTCTAAATTTGCACATCAAAGAATTCCCATAAGGGTAAGACGATTAGTTCTCTCTGACATGTATGTCCACTTATGTCAAAACACTGTCTTAACCACTGGCACTTATTCAGTGGAGACTTATATACTTCCTGAAAAGTCAAATAGAATTAAATTCAGATTATCCATGAGAAATCCCTGTCTGTGGATCATCTTTTTAAATCGGTTTTATATTCTGCGGCAAGGTTCATAGCCTTGAAGTGTGGCAGCTACCATGTTTAATGTTTCAATTCATTTCCCACCAATTATGGCACATGATGAGTCATTTTGAGGGATTGCGCTTAGGTCGGACTGTGCACTTTGAATTCTGACACTGAACTGGGTCAGGTCATCTTTCACTATGCTATATGATTTCCTGTTGTCACGAAGGCATGTAGGAACATAAGTGAACATACACAGGTTTATATTAATCATACCAAACAATGCTAAGACATGGATCAAGATCAAGGTCAGGGTGCTGGCTAGGGGCAGTTGATTAACAAACAACAAGCTCAAGAACACTGAATGAATGTGAGAGAGTCTGTGATGGAGGTGGGATTTTTAAGTTGTGCTGCACTCTGGGATTTGGGGGGGAGATGACTCTTCCAGTGGAACACCCAGAACATAAGACCAGGTACACCCCTACACCATAGCAGGGCACACACGCTCTCACACTACAATCAATTTGAAACCAAAATTAGTCTAATCTGCATGCCTTACAAACAGACCTGAAGTGGGATTCAAACCTGGGAGATGGAGGTGCAAGGCAACAGTGCTAACCACTACGCCTCCATGCCACTGACACAAAATATAATCCATTAATTTTCAGTCCACACCAATAGAAACCCATTTCTGCACTAACTGTAATTAATAGAGCATTTCTCTATTTGCCCAATCATTTATATTTCAATCCTGCAAAACAATAAAACCAACATTTTGCCATAAAATAAATACAGTCTATGAATGTTTAACATTCTACACAGCGAAGCAAGAGATTATATTCTGTACAGATTAAGCAGGGAGAGATACTCAATGCTTAAATCCATCCTAGATAATGAGGAAACTCCTTCATCACATGGGGAGTTGTATAGTTGCAATCTGTGAGATCCAAAAACATCCTGGGTCTTAAACATCCTTCTTCAAAACAACACTTAAAATACATTTACAATCTAACAATGCTGAAGTAAAGCAGTAAAGCAAATTTAAAAAGTTAAGGGGTGGAGCGGAGTGCTGTTGTCCATGATGGCTACATTCTCATCTCTCTGCAGTTTTGAATTAGAGCTGGATAAATTAGGTATATCTGCTGTGAGAGCGATATGTGTGAGGTATGACAGCCCTGAAGGTTGTGTGCGTCTTTTAGATACTGATTTAGGGCCAGTAGGAGCCTGAAAGTGCCATAGGTTAGTCAGCATTGTATGACTGAGCTGCAGTTAGGAAGATGTATGCCTTTGATTTACTGGCCACATAATTACTTTGCACCATTTTGCCTGGTCAGCACAGCAGTCTGGCCCAACAGAGCAGAAATCAAAATTAGGAGGACACTGAGCTGGCTCCATAGCTATCAAATCAGGGTACAGTACAGTTCTGAAGAGTAATGGAAACTTGCTTAAAAGAAGTTTTATCCTGATCTATGAATTGGGTTATCTAAGCATTTATTTATCTTAGCATTTACATAGAAATACTATAATTGTACCTCGGTTTGTGGTGATAATTTAAATTGATATACTAATTGATATTTAAATATACTAAAATTCCAAATAGGAACATTTGCAACTAATGCAATATAGCATATATACAATAGGTATAGGTATAGGATAGATATAGGAGTAGCTATATTTATATAGGAGTATATAGATATAGGAGACAACATGGCAAAATCAATTAATGGCAATTGTCTTTTTTAAATAAAACATACAGCAAGTGGTTTGATAAGGAGCTTCACAGTGTCAAATATGGGATGGCATTCCTGTCTTTTGAGAGCTGCTGTGTCCCTATCAGGCTCCATTCATGAAACACAAGCACAAAGAAGTTTGCCCATGGCTTTGTCACTGAACAGGAAAAAAGCAGCACTGATTTCTGATAAGAACGTATACCCTTTTAAGAGTATGTGTTAAGAAGAACTGATCTTTTCATAGTGCTATAGTCAGTGACCAGGTGTCATCTGATAGAAAACTCATATTCAGTCACCAGTTCCCCAGTGATCACACTGACAATAGCGAATCAATGCGAGTTTAGTGTTTTTTAATACTAGTGGCTCAGTGGTTGGGGCTCTGAATTTTAATGTTATTAGTTCAATTCTAAGCCTCTTAGCCTTAATCCACTTAAGATCCAACTGGATAAAACATTTTTAATACATATTGAAGTTTTTAGTCCAACATTAATTTGACTATGAATATTTTGAAAGAAATACTGTCAGAAACTCAAAATTTCTTCATTAAATGATTTGATTGCTTAGTTGAATGTTGGCCATATTTGTTTCTGTTTATTGGTTTAAATTTTGACAATGAAAGAATGTGGGCTGATATTACAAATTAATATTACATTTATACACAGTTGTGGATTCATACTTTATATATTACAGTGTGTGGCACCAGCTAGTATGTTACCTCTTCAACAGTAACCTGCATTGTTCCAAAGCAAGTGCGATATTGTACACATTCTCTAGAATATACACTGATCAGCTATAACATTAACTATGATTTAGATTCCTCTTGTGCCAACAAAACAGCTCAGACACCTTGAGGCATCACCTCATAAGAAGTCTGATTTTTGTGGTGTATTTTTTTTAGTTCTTTAAGTTGCAAAGTGAGACCATCATGGAGCAGATTTGTTAGTCCAGTACATGGTCAAATTAACAACTTTGAAAGGTGCGCCTGTAAAGCCCCAAATGCAGAAGGCTGTGATGCACTGGGTATTCTGATACCCTTCTGTCATAGCAAGATAGAAAGGTATCAGAAACTTTTTTTGCTGAAACTTTTTTCAGCAATTTGTGAAACTAGCTTTTCGGTGGAATCAGACCAGACAGGCTGGCCTTTGGTTCCCAACGGTATAGATGTGTCTTGGGTGCCCATGATTCTGTCACCAGTTTACTGGTATATAATTTTAACACTTTACTTACTTTACTTAAGGGTAAATTGATATTCCCTCTCTGCTTAACCTTCTCTTTCCTCAGAGACAACTTATGTTTATGCTCTGTTATATTTTATACTAACTATTAGTTTTGTTTGTTTTTTGTTATGTTTTATGACATGTTGTGAGTACAGGTCTCCAGCAATGGTCTGGTGCCTTTGAAAAAAAAAAGATTAATTATATAAATGAACTAGAGATTACATGCAGCTCAGCCCTTGCGCAGGTCCAGACACTGACATGCTATTACTACTGTACCTGAGAATAGATTGTGTGGTCAAGCCACTGCCACTGTTTGCGCTGCTCTTATGTTTCAGCAGCCGTTACTTCTGCCTGTCATATATGCTGTCACTGTAGAAGCGTTGCAGTCTGATCCAGGGTTTTATTGGCCCTGAACTCGACCTGACGATGCTGCCTACTGTTACATCTGGTGAGGAACGCCTGTACAAACAAGCAAATACACAAACATACAAACAGAATTTCTGTTTTATGAATACAGATTAATTATCATACAATGTTTGGTAGGAAAGTATATGACCACCTGTTTCAGCTTTTTATTTGTTGTGACATTTCTAATGAAGGTTACATGACATAAATGTGTTAAAAATAGCTTTTCTAGCCTTGAGGTTGAACGTTGAACTGTTACGAAAAAAATAAATAAAAATAAAGGCAGTGTGATTACAATGTAAGTCCGCTAGATGGCGGTACTCTGTTGTTGAGGTCAGGAAAGCACGTGATTCAAGATCAGGTGATTTCTTTCCCGGAAGTAACTTGAGAGCATTAAGCCCTTAGCTTTTTTATGCAACTTTAAAAACGTATCATTTTAAATATTACTGTATTGTGCTTGTTTTCATGGAGGCTACACTAGAGCAGCACCTTGACGATACGTAAGTGTGAATTTTTGTAACACGTTTTATGCTTATGTGTTTTCTTTAGGCATAGTTTAATAATGAAGTTGTGGATTGTTTTGTTGATAACGGGATAATTATTATCTTTTGCTAGAATGAAGAATCCTGCGATTGTAGGAGTTTTGTGTACAGACGCCCAAGGGCATAATCTTGGATGTAAGTATTCAGAACAAATATCACGACTGGCATCAGATTGCCTAGCAGCTAGGTAAAGTTCAGTCTCCTCTACCCGCCCGTCTGACGCATGCACTGGGAAATAATACACTGGGGTTTATTCCTTTTAACCAGCATATGTGCAACGTGCAATACTGTAATAAAATAATTTTCACTTAGTCTGTTGTATTTAGTCTTGATGAAGATACCAGGACAGAAAACGTAGTACTGTTTACACTGAAATAAATCAACTTTTCAATTATATTCAAACTTATTTAGTGTGTGTGTGTGTGTGCGCGCGTGCGTGCATCAGAAGCTTCTCGATATAATTTAAATTTGATTTATTGCCGTAATTCAATAAAAAAGATGAAACTCGTATTATATAAATTAATTACACAGAGTCTGGTATATATTCAAGTGTCTTTATTTTATTTTATTTTATTTTGATGATTGTCTTACAGCTAATGAAAATGCAAAATTCAGTATCTCAGAAAAATCTAATATTGTGAAAAAGTTCAATATGACTCATGGTCTCATACTTTAATCAGCTAATTAACTCAAAACACCTACAAAGGTTTCCTGAGCCTTTAAATGGTCTCTCAGTCTGGATTAGTATGCTACACAATCACAATGTAGCAGAAACTCTTGAACCAGAGACAACTGATCACCTCCATGCCACTTGCTGTAGTAATTCATGCAAAGGGAGCACTGACCAAGTTTTGAGTGCTGTACCTGTACATACTTTTCAGTCAAACATTTCTTGTGTTCATCTGTTTTATATATATATAGGTCTTTAAGTAATATTCACATTTTCTAAGATACTGAATTTTGGGTTTTCATTTAGCTGTAAGCCATAATCATCAACATTAAAAGAAATAAAACACTTGAAATATCAGTCTATGTGTAATCAATCTATGAGTTTCACCTTTTATATATAATTACTGAAATAAGTTAACTTTTTGATGATATTTTTATTTATTGGGAGTCACCTGTGTGTGTTCCTCACTGAATTTAACAGTAGGCAGTGTCGTTGACGGCAAAAACGGGTACACGAGACCAAACTCATAGCTACTGAAACCCCAGGAATCAGACTGCAGAGTGTCTACAGCAGCACCACATTATGACAGACAGAAGTAGGGGCTGCCTACCCAATTGAGCAGCGTCAGGATCTGCACACAGGCGAAGCCACTGGTAACCTCTACTGGTGGATGAATAGAAGGAAATTTAAAGTGGCGGCACAGTGCATAGCAGTCACAGTATTAGACTCTGTCTACTGCTACATTTGGTTAGGAACGCCTGCGAGGACGTTTGTGACTAAACCACCTGTGCAAACACTAACCTGACAAACAGAATTTTTGTTTTATATATAGATATGTAGTTGGGTAGGTAGATAGATGGATAGATAAAGTCCAGTTAACATGACTCAATCTGTTTCAGTTGTGCTGCATATCTGGATGATGCACTTCTACTTTTGTAGAAATTCAGTCTCTACAGAAGTATTTGAATATTTAGATTGAGCCTCCTTGATCCTGAATCTGAATTTTGTTAAGGCAATTATTGAGTATATAGGGACGTAAGAAGGTGAACTCCAAATGACAAATTATGATGTTGACTGTGTGTGGAGTAAAGACTGTGAATGTCCCTTAGATAGTGTAAAAGCCTTGTTGTGTAGTGCATAACTTTTTTAATACTCCTGATTTCAACCATCCCTTTAAGTTAGAAGTGGATGTATGGGATTACCTTCCTGATTTTTCAGTAACCGCTCAATGCTTGCTTAACTCCGCTTTATTGCTCCCACAGTCCAAAGATGTTCAGATTAGGCTAATTGGCACTTCCAAATTGCCCATGGTTTGTCCTGTGGTGAATTGAAACCCTGGTGAGCCCTGTCTAGTGCCCCGAGTCCTCTGGGAACGCCTCCTGGTTTCCTGCGACCCTGTATAGGATAAGCGGTATAGAGAAGTGAGAGGATTTAATTTTGCTCACAGCTTCTTATGTTGTGCAAATTAAACCATTCTGTTGGCAGAAGAAGTGTCATTCTAATTATTACAAAGGAGCATCATGAAATGTTTCAAATAATACATGTATATCCAAACAAGGTTTGTTTCTGGTTAAGTCACTCTGAAGTTGCTGAAGTTTGACTTTGGGCTTCGTATTTCTGCAGGCCGTGGCTCTCTTTCTGATGAGCATGGTGGAGTTGTGTCTGTTCTGGCTAAACAGGCAGCCTCTCTAACGAAAGATCCAACAGACATGCCTACTGTGTGTCTCGAATCTGATTCAGGGTAAGGTACAAGTTTTATGCACGCATTATATAGCCAAAACTGTGTGAACAGCCGTGTAATCTCCACTGACCAGCTATAACAGTACAGTCATGGCCAAAAGTTTTGAGAATTACATAAATATTGGAAATTGATGAATTGTATAGTCCTTCTTTGCCATGAAATTTAACTTAATCCTGAAAAAAAAAAAACTTTCCACTGCATTTCATTGCTGTCATTAAAGGACCTGCTGAGATCATTTCAGTAATCGTCTTGTTAACTCGGGTGAGAATGTTGTTAACTCTGGAGATCATTATGTCAGGCTGATTGCGTTAGAATGGCAGACTTGACATGTTAAAAGGAGGGTGATGCTTGAAATCATTGTTCTTTCATTGTTAATCATGGTGACCTACAAAGAAACGCGTGCAGCCATCATTGCGTTGCATAAAAATGGCTTCACAAGCAAGAATATTGTGGCTACTAAGATTGCACCTAAATCAACAATTTATAGGATTGTCAAGAACTTCAAGAAAGAGGTTCAATTTTTGTTAAGAAGGGTTCAGGGCATCCAAGAAAGTCCAGCAAGCGCCAGGATCGTCTCCTAAAGAGGATTCAGCTGCGGATCGGAGTGCCACCAGTACAGAGCTTGCTCAGGAATGGCAGCAGGCAGGTGTGAGCGCATCTGCACACACAGTGCGGCGAAGACTTTTGGAAGATGGCCTGGTGTCAAGAAGGGCAGCCAAGTAGCCACTTCTCTCCAAAAAAACATCAGGGACAGATTGATCTTCTGCAAAAAGTATGGCGAATGGACTGCTGAGGACTGGGGCAAAGTCATATTCTCGGATGAATCCTCTTTCCGATTGTTTGCGGCATCTGGAAAAAGGCTTGTCCAGAGAAGAAAAGGTGAGCGCTACCATCAGTCCTGTGTCATGCCAACAGTAAAGCATCCTGAGACCATTCATGTGTGGGGTTGCTTCTCATTGAAGGGAGTGGGCTCAAGGGAATGGTACCAAAACACCCTCCAACAGCAACTTCTTCCAACAATCCAACAACAGTTTGGTGAAGAACAATGCATTTTCCAGCACGATGGAGCACCGTGCCATAAGGCAAAAGTGATAACTWAGTGGCTCGGTGACCAAAACGTTGAAATTTTGAGTCCATGGCCTGGAAACTCTCCAGATCTTAATCCCATTGAGAACTTGTGGTCAATTCTCAAGAGGCGGGTGGACAAACAAAAACCCACTAATTCTGACAAACTCCAAGAAGTGATTATGAAAGAATGGGTTGCTATCAGTCAGGATTTTGGCCCAGAAGTTGATTTGAGAGCAGCCCAGTCGAATTGCAGAGGTCCTGAAAAAGAAGGGCCAACACTGCAAATACTGACTCTTTGCATAAATATCATGTACAGTAATTGCCGATAAAAGCCTTTGAAACATATGAAGTGCTTGTACATCACAGAAACAAAGATCTAAAAGCAGTTTAACAGCAAACTTTGTGAAAACTAATATTTGTGTCATTCTCAACTTTTGGCCACGACTGTAGAATTGAGAATTGAATGTACTGAAGAGCTTTGTGACTTTAAGCATGGCAGAATGGTGCTTTCTTTTTTTTTCTTCTTTTTTTTTTCCAAATTTCTGCCCTGCTAAATCTGCCTATGATCTGTATAATGTACTAACAAAAGCTCAGCCACAAAGTAATGGACCCTGCACACTCTCACAGTTGCCATGCAAATCACCTGTCATATTTTGTATAATAATAATGAGAAGAATGCACTGGTCCTACGTATGTAATTGTATATACTGTAGAGGTTGATATACTGCCTCTGGAAGCAACATCAGCACAAGCTCTGTCCATTAGGAGCTTCAGTTCTGACCTCTAGTGAACAATTAGAAAGTCGATTATGAGGCCTGGTCTTAGATTCAACATCAGTGCTAACATCAGAAATATTCTGATAAATAAATTAGTTGTTTATGGTTATATTAATAAATATGGTTTACCTTTGTTTCATTAGCTAATTAATTGACGCATCTTTGTGTATACAGTACATGTATGCATAAGGCACAAATGGTGATTTTATATAAAACGGTATATGCTTATAGACCTGTGTCAGATGTTTACATGCCCTCATCCAAGAACATGAATATTATGACAATAATGGGCTTGTTGCAATGCCTTTCAGCTGATCTTTAACTGAGACAGAATGATTAAGCACTCATCCTACACAACTTCAAGAATTTGGAGCACAAAGCCAAATTTCTTTTCTTGTCTGAGAACACTGGGGCATTACAAATACTGGGTCAAAAATGTACATGAACATCCCTAGATTATTTAATCCATGGTGAAAGTCCAAAAAATATATATTTTACTTTGATAAATCCAAGGCCTCTTAACTTCACATCAGTGATTTGTGGGTCACTAAATACTGTGAAAAAAATCTTGTCTGTGCAACATAAAGACAGATCTTATTGGATTGGCCAACGTACAGTACATAATACAGATCTGAGAAAATGGATGGTAGATTTAAAGTCAGGACTAGTGCCATTTCTAAACAACTGTAGATTCTAAAATCACTTCAAACAACTGTCCATAAGTACAAGTTATTGGAACCTTTGTGAAGGAGCTGGAAGAAGGTCTAAAAACTGAGACAGAATTGTTTCAGATGGTCAGAACCAACCCAAGAACCATTAAGGCAAGGGACCTGCAATGAACTGGAAGTTGCTAGAACACCAGTGACACTGTCTACAGTCAAGAGAAGAAAATGTTGCCTTAGCTGTTGGATCCGTGCAATGAAACCAATAAAGTTCTGCCAAGAAAAGTGGGCAAAAATCAAGCCGGAATTCTGCCAGATCTACTTCCTGATATTTACTAAAAGCATGTGCTTAAAGTGAACTTTGTTAAAGAATATTCAATCAAATATTACTTCTTTAATATATAATGTTGACCTAAAGAAATCCCAAATACTTGTTCATCAAATTTTTGTCCATCTATGATTGCATATAAACCTCTAACTACAAATGAACTTGTGTGTAATATTGGGATTATATATAAAATCTAAATAATATCACAATAAATAAATTATATTATCTATTGTTATTTAGATTTTACATAATGTTCTGCCTCAAAGTGCTGTAATGGACTTGGATATGAAGACCTTGGCCCATGCTATTTAATCTAACTAGATTTTGAATATGAGGATTTATCTGATTACTCTATATTAATATGTGGACTGGAGTAACTAGAGGACAGTTGCTGATTTTTACAGCGTTTCTGTAGTCTTTGAGTAACAGTTGATGATCTAGTCCATGCTTCTTCTTCATCTCAACACTTGCTGGGTTGACCTTGACAGTGCAGTCACTGCTAAAACAACATCTTTTGTTATTGTAACTTTTGTATCTCTTTTTTTTGCAGGAATGTGCTGGTGAGGACACACGGTACCATCACAGTAGCCATGCACAAGATGGTGTCTTGAAGTCTCTCAATCTGTACAGAACCTTGGCTGATAAAATAATATCACTTGATATACATACTCTGATATACATATCACTTATCTGCCTTTCATTCATGCTTTGCTTGTAATGGCATAGTTGCATGATTTTGAGTAATGTTGGCCTTGTTTCACAAATATAGTTCTAGCATATTCTTTATATAATTTGCTTTGTTTCCTGATTATTCAGTGCTTCCTAGCATAAGTCAACGTTTCTGTTCTGATAGTGTTACTGTTATAAATTATTTAATAAAGTGTTATTTAATGTCTAAAACCATTAAACAACAGTTCAGTCCTAAAATACTATCAAGTGTAATGCATTATATTTGTCTAAATTACAAAACATTTGTATTTGTAAAACATGGCTTTTCACCAACAACAAAAAAGATGACTCAAAAATTAGACTGATAGCCAGAATATAACACAAAGAGATGGTTTATTGCTTGAACAAAGATAATTTCTGTATTCTAGTCTAAACATGATAAACAACAATTGTTTTTATTATTATTTTATTGTCTGTATGCGAGGAGACAATTCTACACCCTATGGATAATACCCAAGGCCAAAGAAACAAAGTAACAATGAGTAAGCAAAATGAACAGACCACTTACAGAAATCACACAAACATAGTTTCATAGTTCTTAATGATTATATCATAAATATCAATAAACATTTAATTGAGGGAAGCAGAAGTAAATCACTTATACTTATAAAAGTGTCTCCATAAAAGTGTAATAATTAAATCTAATTATTAAAAACTTGAACTAAAATGTATTTAGTGCAAAAAAGTGTGCCTTGCTGTTAAAGTACTTTTGGAGGGTACTGGGTGTTTAATTTTATTAGTGTATTTAACAGCAGATATTGTCACAAAGCAACTTTTTAATATATATTATTTTAGTGCACATGTCTGCTTTAAAGATACAGTGTCGCTTACTTATAAATATTAACAAAAAGTAAGCAAAAGACATTTACAAAGTAAAATTAATTTAGAAAAATTCTGCTTTAAAGCATCTTCAATTAGGTTTACACAACAGTATACATACATTTGACAATTTTGTTGGAGAATTGTCATAAATTTCACAAGGGACTTGATGAATTATTAATTTTTTTTTTAGTCTCTCTCTCTCTTACCCACACAAAATGTGCATCTCATCTCTTGTACATCAATTCCCCATGTATGTTTTAAATTTTGTAACGTTATTTCTCTGCTTCACCACTGTGTTTACACTGTGTTTATTTCACTCGACGTATAGCTACATTAAGCAATACAAACCAATCCTTTATTACTGATGGAGTGACTGCATATGTATAAACATTCTTTTTCTTAGTTTCAACATTCTCCAAAACCCCATGAACCTGGCATCCCCTATTTTGCACAGGAATCTTTCACTTTACTGATCACATGAAAAATAAGCAATGCAATTCAGCTTTTGCTTGAAATTTTGGATGTTGCATGTTATTTGCTCAAAACATGTACTGTACATTTTAAAGCTTCTAAAAAGTTATATAACAGTTTGTAAATTATACACTACCTATTCAAAAACAAGTCACCACTTTTATTTTAACTAACCAAATAATTAAGAACCTTCTATTGGTTAATTATTGCAGTTATTAATATGGTTCAAGTCATTTAACCCTAACTGATGCAATGAGTAGCTTCTCATTTGTTAAACAAATACCATAGACTTGATGCTTTCAGGTTAAAGAAATTTGGAATGGTTTAACATTGATTATTTCACTAGAATTTTTTATATCAGTAGTGGTCAATTTGGGGAATCTCATATAAATAATGTAGAAATAGGAAGTTGGGTCAATCAAAACCATTTGGGTTTACTGTAACCCAGCACAACTCTCACATATTCTAGATTCATCATGTACATTGTAAAGTGAAATCTTTCAATTATGTTTGTTTAAATTTTTATGATTATTAATAATTAATAATAAAGTTTGTTAAGTATTATTCAGACAGTACTGTATAAATACAGTGTATATATCGGTGTAGTTCCGTACATGCTTGGGGGAGACTACTGGCTTGACAGTTGTCAGAAGATGACCAAGGCTGGACTGAGAAAAAAATTGGCATTAGACATTGGCATTTTTAGTTTAAGGAGCCTAGAATGGATCCAGTCAGACACTAGAATATTCCACACATAGAAAGTGTATCTTAAAAAAATAGAATATAATTTTTTCCCCTAATTTAATTCAAAAAGTGAAACTTTCATATATTCTAAAAAATTAAAGGCAAAGCAAATGGCGGTCCAAAGAAATATTTTCCTTTCTATTGAAATTTTATTTTAATTAAATTACTAAAGGAAATTTATCTTTTCTTCTCCTTTTTTTTTAGATTGAGGCACTATATTTTTTGGGAGGCAACTCTGAGAAACTGCAGACAATTACCTGAGTTTCACCATTTATTTATTTATTTTCGGAATATTTTATTTTATACAGCGCTTTTATATGATATAATGATATACTTATCACATTTATAATAAGGCCCAGGCTTAATAGGCCAAGATTTAGGTTCACATTTGTGCACGGTAAGTTTAGTACTTGATCCCAGTTAAGAAGAGTTTTGTTTCAGGAGAAAGGTTGTCCTAAAACAGAACCTCTCTCATATCCTATGCCTCCTCTTTAACCTGAGGGGGGCCTGCTCCCTAAAAGGGTGCCGCACGTTTTGCATAGCCACAACCCGCATTGCCGCACAAGGTTTCGGCTCGGACCTTATGGTCTAAATTCCAGTCACGTGGTTCTCATCACGTGGCCCGGAGCTCCAGTGCCACAACGCGAGCCAGCGCGGGGACCGTTGGATCGGCGTGGTGCTTGGCTAGTAAAACTTGTAAAACTGAGACAAACTCCTGAAAGAAACGAAATGGTATAAAAAAAAAACAGCCATGGTAAGGCATGGTATCCTTAAGGTACATCAGTGTTTAGCACAAGCTGTGTGGAAAGGGTTTGCGGACGGAGCAGAGCGCGCGGGTGTAGATGCTCAGGAGAACAGACGTCAGCGAAGCTCCATCCTTCAGCACTGAGTGCACTCAGCATTCATGCCGTCTCACACTGCAAGGTAACAAGCTGCTGGATTTATTATTTGCTACGTTTTTTTGATAAAAAAAAAACCCTCTCTTTGTGCGTACAAGAGTGCGAACAGGATGAAGTAACTTTGGTTTAAAGTGTGGAAAAGCGGATTATTACAATTCAGGGGAATTTATTTTAATTCTTAGAGCCAGGCGCCAGAGGTTGTGTAGAAGTAATCTAATGCTGAAGGAAAACTTTAGCTTTGCTTTCTTTCCCATGTTTGGCTCAGCGATTCCATCTTATTCAACCAAAAACATTTCCTCATACACACTATCTATTAAACATCAAAGCATTTATACACATATCAATCAAAATGTGATCAGAACAGAACCAAACAGATTTTAAAAATCGTCTTTTATTTTTTTTATTTCATTCACATATATAAGAAAAGGCTTGACTTATAATAATAATAATAAGTCGTCATGTGACTGTGCTGCTGTCTCCCGAATGAAGGGGATACCTTACGGACTGCGGCTGGTCACGTGACCGGCTAATGGGGTGAGAGGTTAATTTAAGACGGTTAAAGAACTGCTGTTTAAAGAACGGATTATTATTCAGCTGAATTCAGGAGCTGTACAGGGTAAGAATAAACCATCTGTTCAGACAGTGTTGTAATCGTAACGAGCAAAAATCTTACAAAAAAAGCTTATAAAAAAAGGTTTAGTAATTGAATTGAATCCTCTCTGAACGCTAGATGCCGCTACCTTTAAAACCGCCGTCTTTTTTTTAAAGCTCAAATTTTCTGTATACTGTATACTGTAACTGTTAGGATGAAACGAATTTGAATAGTTATTCTTAGTTACTGTTTCCTAAGACAAGTGGCATTGGACTGGTCGTTATAATTTGTCAGTTTGGGTTGGTTTCTAAAGAGACTGAGGGTAACGTAATTTAAATTCTCTATACGTATTTACTGTACACGGAGCAGAATCGACAGTAAAGTTGACGTTGACTTTGAGAGTGAGCTGGTCATGAATTTTTCTCCCTTGCACTACTTTTCTTCTTCTCTCATGCAGAGACATTCGCTCTAACCCCAAATTTTAGGTGCCACCCATTACCATGTACTTGAATTATGTCAAATATGGTAATTTACCTAACAACAGATGAAATTTTAGTTTATAATTAGTTTTTATCATGAAAACTATCATTTATCAAGATTAATAAAAACAACAACAACAACAGAAACTGCATACTGATTGTTAACAGATCTCTGCAGATATACCCTGTCCTTTTGAAACAAAAGTGAATACCACAATTTTCAAACCTCAGACAAAAAGTGACATTGTGTAAAAACATAAAATAAAGTGTTGTCATGCATTTAAGATCTAATAATGCAGCATCCTAAACAATATCACAGGTTAACATGGGAATGAACTTCTTTTACCTTTCTTTTACAAAGAAACTAATCTCCATGTTACTTAGTGACATCTCCATAGCTAAGATTGGTTCATGTGACGCCATACTTTTTTTTTTATCAGGCATGTCTATCAAAAAGTAATAATGGTTCAACTGATAACATGGTTTTAATTTCATTGAACATTAGCACTTATGGACTACTAATTCTCATGCAATTGTTCCCACCCTGTGTGCATCCTATGCTCTTGTGGGTTAAACAGTTTTTGCACATGGCTGGCATTTTGGGTGCTGCACATACGTTATATTAATTATATTTATAATAAAACCTGAAACTTACTTAATTCCAATGAAATAAACAAACAAACAAAAAACCTTATGCAAGCCTCAAAAAGAGACTCATTCGATCCTATGCTCTAGCAGTCACAAGGTGAAGTACAAAATGATTGAAGCATTTGGTTTTTTACTATCTGGCCTCTCATACAGGGTCAGGGGTAGCTCAGTGGTTAAGGCAATGGACTATGGTTCGGAAGGTCCCAGGTTCAAGTCCCACTACCAGTCCCTGTTGGACCCTTGAGCAAGGCCCTTAACCCCAACTGCTCAGATGTATAATGAGATTAAAAAAAAAAAAAAGTAAGTCGCTCTGGATAAGGGCGTCTGCCTAGATGTAGATACATGGCCAGGTACATGCAGCTAAAAAACTACCAAATTAGGTGTTCTTCTGTCTGCTCGCTAACTTTATGATGAAGTGTTGAAGCCTTGCATTGAATTGGAATTGACTACTTTCAGGGTTATTTCAAACCGAAGTGATGAAAACCAATTTCTTTAAAGGGCAGAACTGATGGACACTTTTGTACTAGGTTTCATGTATTTTATTCCTGCCTAAGGTGAAAGCTCATAGCTCATGCATTTTTAAACACACTGGAGCCTTTGGAGGAGTAGGGCATCGTAATGATCACTTCACAAATATCTACAGCCAGACAGAGTATTGGGGAAAAATCAGGCCACACAACGTAATATTCTATAATTTACAGAACCGCCACAGTACCACCCTAGTACAAAATAACACAAAATTCACACAGTCCAGTCCATAAAATCTAAACAATATTTATTGGTAAAAAGCTATCACAGACATACAAACCTTAATGCATTTAGTAGCTCCATGTTTTAACATCAACGTACAGTGTATAGTGGTATGCGTTATTACTAAAAAAAATAATAATAATAATAATTTCCCATAATTTGGTTATCTGCCAAGTCCCTCCTCCTCCAATAGTTTTCCTGTATCCTATGGTACCTGCCAACTTGGGTGTATGAAGGCTAAGTATGATCTTAGAGGCGTGTAAGGCTAGCTAATCGCTAGCTAATGCTGTTTGCTCTCATCTGCACACATGAGCTCAGACACACCCAGGTGTGACTAATGTTGCTGTGATTGACAGAAAACAGAGAGCATTTATTAGAACAATATGAAATATTCAGATGATCCATAGCAACATTCATTGCATTGAATTGTATTCAGGGTCGAAGGGGGCCTGTAGGCTATCCCAGGAGACTTAGGGCACAAGACGGGGTACAAGGGCACCAGTCCATCGCAGGGCAAACAGACACACTCACATGCCAATTAGTCTAATCTGCATGTTTTTGGACTGTGGAAGGAAACCGGAGAAAACCCACCATCCACACAGAGATGGGAATCGAACCCAGACCCAAAGGCGCCACTACACCACCGCCTCTACACACTATAGTAATATACATAGTATATAATAATTTATATATCCTACACCACCTTTTTGCTGACTTCTGCATTGTTCAGAGTAGACTGTTTTCTTATATATAGTAACTCATTCAGATTATATTTAGTAACATTTTACACAAGTGTTTTTTACTCATAGCTCTTACTCACAAATGCTGTACCACTAATTATTAGTTGCCTTATTGAGGCCTTAGTGGGACTTGTATGATTCACACTGCCTGGGAAAAAAAATGGGTCAAATTATTGCACTGCATCAAGCAAAGAAAACAACTAAGGATATCTTAAAAATGACTGAAACAGGGTTAAGAACCTTTCAAGACATTAGCAAAAAACCTGGAAGGATAGTGCTGAACCGGCAACTTTATGGAAGAAATGTAGTCAGGGAAAAAACATGACAAGAGATCACAGGATTGGGACTGAACAGGTGTGTGGCCATATGAAAACCACTTGTTAGTAACACTTATGAAAGTGACACTAAGGGGTTCAGTTTGCTTAAAGATTTGATAAAGATTGGACATTCCATTTGAGGAATGGAAAAAGGTAATGTGGTCCGAATAGTTCAGATTGACTGGGAAGGGAGGGACATGAAATGATGCACCCATCTTGTGTAGTGTCCACTATACGGTATAAGCCTCTGGAGGCAGTGTTATGAGCTGGGGTTTCTTCAAATGGTCTTGACTCAGCAAAGTACTGTAGCAATAAAATTAAGGCAGCTGATGATCTGAATGTACTGAATGACCAGGGTGTCACATTAATGGAGTTTTCTTCACTGATGCCAGGCCATATTCTAGGACTCAAATTGTTAAAGAGTGGTTCTAGGAGGATGAGAAATCATGTTCACACATGAGCTTGACATTACATTGTGTGCTGCAATCAAAGGGAATCTTAAAGTGTGTGCATTTTTTGGCCAGGCAGGTCATTTGCTAAGTCTTATTTGTATGGTAGTGAGCAACACACAATTTTTTATTCTTTTAAAATACCAAGACATGGAATGCAACACAATGTGCATAATGGAATACTGCCATTTGAAGCTGGTATCATAGCTATTAAGGCCATCAGAACTGTTAAGGACAAGTCTGTCAACAAAAAGGTTGATTTCTGACAACACTAAAAAATCTTTCCATATTATGCTGGTAAAATAAACATTTTGTATGATTTTATTCAGATACATGTTCATGTCTTTAATTCAGACATTAAGTTTTCATAGCAGTTTAGCCATCAAAATTTATTATCCCCTTAGCCGTATCATTTACTTCTAATTATAGTAGTCACCTACACCATGACCCCTACCAGGAAAAGCGGAAGGAAAATGAAATGGTGAATGCTTGTGCCTCAACTGAACAAGAAACTTTCAGACACTGCATATGAGAAGTCCTTCCTCCGGTATATGTAGTATATGACCAGAGGTGGCATTAACATTAGGCAAAAATTAGACGAGCACCTAGAGCCCCAAACTGCCAGGGCCCCATGACTTAAGCCTAACTAAGTAGTTTTAGCCAGCAATTACATCTAACATTTAAAAATAATTAAAATCCTCTTGCTGAAATAGCATTAGAATGCCATTACGCCATGTGAGTTGCGATTGAAGCATTTTAGTCTCTCCCCAAACACACACTACAATGGTACATTCTGTGTGACAAAAGCGGAAAGTTATTCACTACAGGTTGATTGAGGAGCGGAGACTTCCATCTACAGACAAATTTACCCAAGTGGTGCAGAAAAAATGGGGAATAATGGGAGAAGAACAGATAATTAATAGGAGGGTTGGCAAAGGTAACACATTTGTTTTTCCTGTGCAGTTACAAGTCACCTTAGGTCAACTATGTCACAAGAGAGGCACTTGCTATTCTCTCCATTGAGCAAAAGGTCAGAAAATCTGTGGATATGGAGTCAGTGTGAGAAAGTTTGTTGAAGCGAAAGTTTGCAAGGCCAGATTTTAGTGTCTTGACCTACACTATTCGCCCCAGCTGTGCACGCAATAAGACTTATTATTTAAAATATTTTTTTATATATTTTTTTTCCATATTATTCTTAATCCAGTAAATAGTAAAAAAAAAAAAAAAACAGGGAGAAAGACTAAAAGTGACACGGAAACACCAGGCTCCGCCCTTAATCTCCGTTCCCAATCACCCGAGTTATGAGGACACACCTGGATCACATTAACACCACACCTTATATACACCACACTCACTGTCTGACCTTCCTCATAGAATACAGGCTCTACGACATATCTCTACAAGCTTTGCTCCTCGTCTCGTCCCGTCTCGTTCCCAGCTCCTAAGTCTCGTCTACTGTTCACCGTCCGCTCCGTGTTCTACACGTCATCTGTTTGTCTCCACTCGTCCACCAGCTCCAACATCACCACAGTTAAGCTAACCGTTTTTTTCACTCATTGTTCAACTTTACACAAACTGTCAATAAAACGCTCGTTCGGGTTTTCTTTGTCTGTATGAGTTGGTCTTCCGTAACAAAAAGCTAGTAACCCTAACCCTAACCCTAACCCTAACCCTAGTGCTTGTGATAGGCATGGGAAGACCTTCCCGTTTGGAGAGGGCATGGGTTAATTAATTAATTAATCCTTTTTTTTTAATTACAAAAGGAAACAGAAGAAAACTGAAAACACAAAATAAACAGAGCTCCGATGTTTACACGAGAATGACGGGGCTCTGGAAACAAAAAATAAAACTTACGATCCTCTTGGGGCTTATGTCCTTAACAAGGATTTATAGAGAGAGAGTTTGTGTTTTATTTGTGCTGTGCACTATCAAATTAAAGTGAGTGCGCACGCTGGACTGATGCGTGCAGCTCTCTCTCTTGCTCTCTCTTTCTCTCTTGCCGGTGTTTTAGATAGACAGAGGCTGGAGCTTTGCCTCTGTCCCGGAATAGGACACGTTGTCTGACTCTCTTTCTTTCTTTTTCTTTCTTTTCGCTGGCCCTGACCTTTACCAGTGCTACCTAATGATCACACAAAGTGCCAAGGTATCAGGACCCTAATATAGACACGCCGCCACGTGGGGCACATTTACCCTAATTGGCACCTTTGCCTGATTGTTACCTTAGTTTACGCGACCTGCGCCATTACATGATCATGTTGAAATACAAAGGTATCTGTATCAGATGTGTTAACTGACAATGGGTTACCTTCTAATTATAGAAAATTGTTTGTGCATTAGTCAACCTGTTAATGTTCTGTTGTTGTTTTTTCTACAGGACTGTTCTAGACATCTGAATAAGATTGCTGTGGGTTGACGAGTGAAGGGAAGTTTAAGGTAAGACTTTTAAAAAAGCACTGAATGCAGAGGGCCCCATATCCATGTTCGCCTTGAGGCCCAAATTTTTAAATCCACCACTGTACATGACTTATTTTTTCTGTGAATTTTAAAAGAATCCTTGTACCACATAGACGTCTTTTCCATGTGTGTGTTTCTTAGAAAGGGACTTCTTCAGGAAAACCATCAGCATAGCGTTTCATTGTACACAGACATGCAAAAATAAATATACTCCACTTACTCCTTGCCTGATTTATGCCTAAATATTAGCAATGGCTAAAAGGGTGTTCCTCATGGCTGCATGTCCATAATGACTCATGAAGATAAGGTGTGCTGTTTTTGTGCTAAACTTTGAACAACACTAATACATCTTTCAGACGTAGCTACATTTTGAAACATATCTAAATTTTCAGTTACCATCACTCCTGAGTCCCAGTGATACACTCTCTTAGCTATTCATAAGTTATTGTGTCAAAAATCCAATTAATCACTAGAAAACCCTGATCCAATTTTGTTTGCACGGCTGGAACTTTTGCTGTTTCAGGGGGCAGTAAAATGTGCTTTCTGTCTAACTTTTTGTCTTGCCTTTTTGCATTAAATTATAGTCTCCAAATGGCCAGAAAGAATGGTTTTCATTTTTATTAATGAAAACCATTTATAAAAAGGCATTTTCAGACTTTCATTCATCCCCATGCAAATAAATGCTGTACAGCCAAATATTTCAGATCAGTCCAGAGCACCTGCAGCTTTTTTTATGCATCCCAGTTTTCCTGTATGTCTTTTGCAGAGTCAATCACTTAGCCTTGGTTCCATGTCGGAGGTTTGACTTTTGGGTTGCAAATATACATTTGTCTTACTTAAAACCCAACCAAAAATATTACTGATACTAAATTACAATTTTACATGGCCACAAACACGGTGACAAAACTGTGTGATGTGGAGTTTTCTTAAAACTGTCAAAATGCAGTTATCATTCAGTCATTCTCATGGTAAAGTGTTCATATATACACATAAGAGTTTCTAGTTTGAGAAGTCCTTAGCTCTTATCATTAGTATATAGTACCTGCAAATCACAAGTGGAGAGGCGACTCTGACCTTCAAGGTAGAGTTTAGAAGAAAAAGCTATTGTCTGTGACTGGCCAATACACAGAAAATGTTAAAATGGGAAACTAGATCTAGACTCTGGACCAAGGATTATTGGAAAAAGGGTTATGGACAGACAAATCAAAGTTGGAGGTGTTTGGATCACAGAGAAAACCAGTTCTAAGGCGCAGAACAAATGATAAGATCCTGGAGGAATGCATAACACCATTTGTCAAGCATGGTGTAGGAAATGCAATGGTCTGAGGCTCCTCTGGTGCTGGTAAAATAGGATATTAGTACAGGACAAAAGGAAAAAGGAAGGTTATAACTAAAGGCCATGCCATACCCTGTGGATGGCGCTTAACTGCAGCCAGTTTTATCCCAGAGGACAATGACCCAGAGCACTGATACAAATTTTGCAAGGCCTATTTAGTGCAAAGGATGTCAGCTGGAATTCTGTCTGAAATGAACTAGCCGGTAAAATCACCGAATCTCAACCCTAGTCGGGTGTTGTGGAAACAGTTTGCTCGGATAATAATAAGAAATGCCGGAGCAACTTGCTAGCGGTGCTTCAAAAAAGCAAAAAAATTGATGAAGTAAAGTAAACTATGAAGCACTAAACTGTTATTTCAACTAGAAATCAGTATTTTTAACCTTGTCAGTGACCTTGTCTTGACTAAATTTTCTGTTCACGTTTCAATTCACATGATGAAAAAAGCATGAGTTTTTTATGAAAAATGTAAATGATTGATTTCAAAATTTTTAATGGTAGTATAAGTTGGATAGTTAAAAAATTAAGTTGTATGAAAATTAGACATGTTAAAGCAACAATTGACTGATTGTAGTAAATTTCTCTCTATTTTAATGTTTCTCCTGCCCTGGGTTTAGGTGCAAAAATGTAAGCAAAACTTTGGTTTTATTATTAAGTAGGATTTACCAGAATATTAAAATATTAAATAATGCATTTATGCATATAAATTATTCACTAGTTAAAAAAAGTCATTCAAATTTTAGGACCTTACAGATGCAGTTCTCAGACTGACCTGATTTTGATTTTGTTCTATCATGAGTAGCGAGTTTTTTCCCCTTCAGTTTTTGCTGTATGAGTAATGAATATCTCACTTAGTTTGAGTATCATGTAGTTATTTAATGTATAATCCCTTATGACCTGAAACATTAAAAGAACCAAGAGTATGTTTTAGCACAGAATAGAAAAACAGCAAAGCACAGCAATAATCAATTCAAACGGCAGTTGTGCACAAATATATCAGTGGC
The DNA here is from genome assembly GCA_003987875.1 of Clarias batrachus. Classification (NCBI taxonomy): domain Eukaryota; kingdom Metazoa; phylum Chordata; class Actinopteri; order Siluriformes; family Clariidae; genus Clarias; species Clarias batrachus. The sequence continues at coordinate 1,253,871 of QMIH01000021.1, read as the reverse complement.
ATGTGAGCAGAGTAGAATGGTATCTGATCACCAGCAAATTTTCTTGTGGAAATGGGTCTCACAGACTGAATGAACCCAGCACTTGTTTCTGTTCAAATATCACTTGTTCAAAGAAACTGCACTATGGCCTGAGGGGGAGGAAGGCAATGTTTTGGCATGCTGCTGATACGGTGCACATTTCTCTTCTCCCCATCTGGACAACCTTTACAGCTCTTTTTTTCTTTTTTTTCTTTAATTCATTTGTTCATGGGTTTGGAGTAAGTGTTCAGTTCCAAATACCAGGGTCCTGCTGTATGACACATTTGTATCTTTAATGAGTGAGGTTTTCACTTCCTTTCACCAAAGGCAGAAAATCACAATAATTATTTCACAGTAACAATGTAGAGTGGACTGCAAAATGTGTGCTTGCGATTTTTTTTTTTTTCAGAAAACAAACATATTTTAATCCCAGGCTCTTACTGAAGAGCTCTTGTGAAACTGAACACAGGTCTGAGGCTTGGCACATCTACACTTCAGCACTACACACAGGTCATCAGTGCAGTGAGGTGATAAGACAAGGCATCTATCCTAACGCTATAGCACAGCCTCCTGCTCCACCTCCTTCCTCACTTGCCCCTTGCTCCCTCCCTCCAGAAAAGGCTTGATTTACCGCAGCATGGACATACAGACTGCATTTCACTGCAGCACTGAGATGACAGCTAAATGATCTGCATGCTAGCACAGTCTTGTTTTAGCTTGCCTCACTGTATAAAAGCTATATAGTTTGTAACACTGTTGTAGCTGTGTATTGCTATAACAACGAAAGGAGAAGAAGTAAAAGGATGTTAATTTTAGTATTTCTTTTTAAAAATAATAATAATAATAATATAAAAAAACACAGAATTGAGAGTGATATTCTGGTAATTCTAGGAAAGAGATTCAAACTGCAAGTGGATGGCATAGAAGTAGGTAAGCCAAGATTTTGTTATGCTCCACCATGGCCTCAAAAGGAAGGGAAATTGTTTTAATCACTGACTTTTAAAATTAAGATTATCTGGTCCTAAATGGTATTTATGCAAGGAGGAATGAAAACTGGTAAAAAATCACCAAAATACCCAGTAGAGCTCCCAAAAATCATTAAATCAATATCATAGATAGATATGTGTTACAGTCACTTTGCGTTTAAAGGAATGACCCATGTAAAGATTTTTCCTGGTATTTCATTTGAAGCACACAAAGTGTGAAAGTTCATCTAAAACATAGATTGTGTGAGCAAAGTAAGCTTTCTTTCTTTCTTTTTTATATAATGTTACGAGAGCTGACCATTTTCTAATGTTTCACATGTGTATAACAGGTTATGCAAGCCTAAGGCTACATTGAGGATGACACTAAGAAAATAAGCTCTGCAAAAGTTTCTTAATTTCTCCCAATCATCAAATATGCTGCATAAAGAACACAGCAGGTAAAGTACCAAATCCTACTGCACTGAGATTTAGTCATTTTTGAGTTATTTTTGTGCTGACTGAAATACTGGACAGACAGAATACAATCAATTTAGTCTTTCCAAAAGAAAAGTGGTAAAGAGTGTACATTGAACATGTTTATGTTGTTGATGCAAGAGAGATCCTCTATAAGATATCAGAGACATTTTATGTAGATTGTTAATAGAACCTGTTTCGTTATAGATTTTACTTAATTCTACACAAACAGACTAAATTAACAGCTCAGTTTTTCAACTCTGAGTCTTTAGGGTCATGTAAAGGCAGTCTTTAGTAGTGGACTGTAGGGTTAGGGCTTGGGTTATATTGTGTTATATTAATCCAGGTATTTAAATTTATTTGAAACTGCATTCACTTACAATTGCAAGTACTGTGTGGTTGTCAGACAACAATACATAAAAGTCTTAAAGTTTACATAATAGTTTACATACTATACTTAGTTATGTTTTAATTAAGTATAAAATGCTTTAATGAAACATACTTGTTTTGTGTGCAATATATATTTGGTTGTTATAATACCAACATTAAGCTTGATCATATATCTTCCTTCTTTAATTCTATTCAACTGAGTTTAATCTTAATCTTATATTAGATTTTTTTAGTTACACTCCTACCAGACGTTTAACAGTAATGATTAAATGAAGTACATTCTAAATAGTAACTTTATAGTAACTTTTTAAGCTTGTCAGTATTCAGCTTATTGCAACATTTTTCCTTGTGCACTTTAGACTATAATGACTTTTTTTTGTATAAATGTTTAAATGTGTCTATATATAACATTTTTTCAGGGTTAAGAGTTTGATTCTCGTTCTGCACATTCTCTCTGTACTTGGTGGGTTTCCTCCGGTTACTCTGATTTCCTTCCACAGTCCAAAGACATGCACATTAGGCTAATTGGCACTTCCTAATTCGACTGTTAATAGGATATCACATCCTGGGTGTGTTTAAGTTTTCTGTAGCTAAACAATAATAAAAGAAAAATTCTTGTTAATGGGCATGATACCAGAGTACATTCCAGGGTTCAAATATGATGTTTTATGTTGTTTGATGTTTTTAAAGTCTAAAAACTCTTTAGCAGCCAAATACGTAATGTCTGAAACAGCCTTCTGTCAACATAGAAACATCCAGGATCATGACATTTTACCAGTTTATTTAGATTATTTGATTGCTCAAAAAGCTTTAACAAAATGCTGTTCCCTGAATCTTAACATTTAAGCGCATGTCATGAAGGAGAACTCGTAAAATTAAAGGAATGTCTAAGTTGCTGTAATAACATTTAAGGTGCCTTCAAGGTCTTTCCTCACTGTGTCTCATGGTACTGTTATAGATGTTACAATTCCAGCTCTCAGGTAAATGAACAGAAATATGTTGGTTGTTCAAATATAAATACTCCTCCACAAACATTTCCCACTCTCATGATATGAGAGGTCTTCGTGATCTGGGACTTTCAAGTGTGAAAAAACAACTTGTTCTACTTAGTTTTTACTTCTATTCTGACTTTTACGGCATAATAATAGCTTACACAAAAGCTGACAGAAATACCAGAGCACAAAAAGTGCAACATCTTTTTCATGTTTTAAATTGTGGTTCAGTAGGAGCTGTCAAAGGCTAATTATTTCTATTAATAAACATCTGCTCATCCCCCTTACTATCAAGATATATAGCAGTATTAGTTCACATTTGCAGTATGTCTAGTCAGAAAGACAATGTGTCCTTGTCAAAAAGTGAATGAGTGATAATGAACACTTCAGTAATTTATAATGGTTAGAATCCTTGTAATGCATTCACCATATAGAGAGATAAGCTCTTTTTGATTTAGTTTTAGAAGATGCAGGTTGTACATATTTTGAATCAAATATACACAGTCTTTGACTCACATTTCGAGAACTTTTTGGAAACTCTAAGCTTTCCACACTTTGTCTGGAAATATAAGAGTGAATTTGAGTTAAATTGCAAGTCTGTCAATTTCTAGTTGAGTCACGAGTCACTGCACTTAACCAAACGTAATAACAGTAGCAAACACACGTGCAACCACACGGACACGTACACTGGCAGCTAGTGAGTGGCACATGTCAAGAAATACGTTTGTCCTTAACACAGTCATAATTCATTATTCCCTAATCTGCTAAGTAGTTTTTGACAGATTTGGGCTAGGTCTCTCAACCTGCTCATTTCTACACAGTAGTTTTTATATTAGTATACCAACAGAGAAAGATTTGACTCTGCTGTATTGAGTGTTGGAGTTCTCATCATATACAGTAGATGCTTTTGAGGATGGCCCCATATTCTCTGCTTAAAGATGCATAAATCCTGAGGACTGTACCATTTAGAAACCATGAAGATGGCTTTAGACTGCATTTGATACAAACAGTTTTCCTATGATGGCTTCTCTGATATCGGGTTCTCTGATATAGGTTTGGGACTGAAATGGTCAAGAACAGTTTTGTACCAAAGTCTCCCATCAGTGAACATTTAGTAACCTCAATAAAGTTGGATTTCCTTTTATCTAAAATATATTTCCTGTTATAAATTTGCACTTTTGACCATATAGCAACCAGTAGAAGCAACTTGTTTATGGTCATGCTATCTGGTATCACCCAAATGAGGATGCATTCTCTTCTGAGCCTGGTTTCTCTCAAAGTTTATTTTCTCATGTCACCTTAGTAAATTTTTCCTTGTCACCATCACCTGCTCATTAGGGATAAATTGATAAAGCTATAAAAAAAAAAGATTAAATCAAAATAGGACTGTGATCACACCTGTGATTTTTTAAATTTATATATGTTTGCATTTGCGGTGTTACCTTTCCTTTATAATCATTCAACTAGTGCACTCTAAACTGTTCAAGCACTGGCAGCCAGTACAGCATCATGAATAGTAGGAGCAAATTAAGTGCGAACTTTGTATAGAATTGTAATAAAAATAATAATAATAATAATATAAATTGGGGATATTTCTGAAATCATGATACTAACACAATCGCATTTTTCTCTTTCCTCAAATTTAAACTAACACACATAAAGGTGCTCTGGATTCATGGTGTACCAGTCCAATCAAACGTGAAGTAAAAGATTAAAGATCTGTAAGGGTTTCAACAGTGTAATTGCTAACGGCAGGCCGGTCTGAGTATTTCACAATCTGCTCAGTTACTGGGATTTTCACGCACAACCATTTCTAGGGTTTACAAAGAATGGTGTGAAAAGGGAAAAACATCCAGTATGCAGCAGTCCTGTGGGCGAAAATGCCTTGTTGATGCTAGAGGTCAGAGGAGAATGGGCCGACTGATTCAAGCTGATAGAAGAGCAACTTTGACTGAAATAACCACTCGTTACAACCGAGGTATGCAGCAAAGCATTTGTGAAGCCACGACATGCACAACCTTGAGGCGGATGGGCTACAACAGCCGAAGACCCCACCGGGTACCACTCATCTCCACTACAAATAGGAAAAAGAGGCTACAATTTGCACAAGCTCAAGAAAATTGGACAGTTGAAGACTGGAAAAATGTTGCCTGGTCTGATGAGTCTTGATTTCTGTTGAGACATTCAAATGGTAGAGTCAGAATTTGAATCCATCATGCCTTGTTACCGCTTTGCAGGCTGGTGGTGGTGGTTTAATGGTGTGGGGGGATCTTTTCTCGGCAAACTTTAGGCACCTTAGTGCCAATTGGGCATTGTTTAAATGCCACGGCCTACCTGAGCATTGTTTCTGACCATGTCCATCCCTTTATGACAACCATGTACCCATTCTCTGATGGCTACTTCCAGCATGATAAAGCACCATGTCACAAAGCTCGAATCATTTCAAATTGGTTTTTTGAACATGACAATGAGTTACTAAAATGAGTTACTGTACTAAAATGGCCCCCACAGTCACCAGATCTCAACCCAATAGAGCATCTTTGGGATGTRGTGGAACGGGAGCTTCGTRCCCTGGATGTGCATCCCACAAAACTCCATCAACTGCAAGATGCTATCCTATCAATATGGGCCAACGTTTCTAAGGAATGCTTTCAGCACCTTTTTGAATCAATGCCACGTAGAATTAAGGCAGTTCTGAAGGCGAAAGGGGGTCAAACACTGTAATAGTATAGTATAGTTCTTTGCGTTCAAGCAGCACACATATTGCAACATCCACCGTTCAAATAAGAGTGTGTAAGTCAGTCCATCCTGGTCAAATTGAACAAAAAGCCGGAGACACTTGCTAGAGCCAAGAAACAGAAGACATGGACATTAGATCAGTGGAAAACTTTGGTCTGATGAATCCAAATATACAAATTTTTGGTTCTAACCTCCATGTCCTTGTAAGACGTAGAGAGGCTGGACAGACGGTTCCTGAATGTGTGGTTCCCATTGTCAAGCATCCAGGATGAGGTGTGATGGTGTGGTGGTGCTTTTCTAAAGTGAGGGCACACTTAACCAGCATGACTACCACAACATTGTGCAGCGACATGGGAAACCATTTGGTTTCCACTTAGTAGGATCATAATTTTCCAACAGGACAATGACCTTAAACACCTCTAGGTTTTTTGCATCAGATGACCTGGCCTCCACAAACACCCGATTCAAGTCCAATTGAGATGTTTTTTGGTCAATTGGACCGGCGAGTGAAGGTCAATCAGTCAACAAGTAATCAACACCTCTGTGAACTCCTGCAAGATTGTCGGAAAACCATTCCATGTGACCACTCATGAGGCTAACAGAGAGAATGGCAAGAGTGTGCAAAGCTAAAGGTGGCTATTTTGAAGAATCGGAAAATATAAAACATATTCTGGATTTTTTATTGAATAAATAATTCCATATTTGTTCTGTAATAATTTCAGTGTCTTCAGAATTAATATATAATGTTGAAAAATATAAAAATAAAGCAGAAAAATTGAATAAGAAGGAGCGTCCAAAGTTGTGACTGGTACAGTATATGTACAATACACCTAAAAAAATAATATTGTAATAAAAAAATATTCTCCATAATTGAATTTAGACACGTACATTTTCAAACCTTTTTTTGTATTTCTATGGCTACAGCTTATAGCTCATGAAAATAAAAAATCCAGTATCTCAAAATATTATAATATTTCATTTTGTTTAAATACATTACTATGCATACAGTATAAATACTGTCCAGTTCATGGTCTGTGCAAAAATTATGAAGGCTGCTGCATCATCTAGATGATGATCACCAACAGTAGGGTAAGCCATAGAAGGTGCTTAATCATGGAAAGTTGACTGGAAGAGAAAAGCCTGGTAGGAAAATTTACATAAGCAACAGGAATGACTACATCCTGATTCCTGAACTTCAGAACAGCTTCAGAAGGATGGAAGTGGGGCTGGAGTCAATGCATCAAGAGCCACCATCCACAGAAGGTTTCAGAATATGACCAACAACTGTTGTAATATTAAGCCACTCTTGAACCAGAGACAACATGAGAAGTATCTTACCTGTCCTAAGGAGGAAAAATGACTGTATCAGTGCACAGGGGTCCAAAATCCTCTTTTCAGATGAAATAAAATTTTGCATTTCATTTTGAAAGTAGGTGAACAGAGTTTGGAGGAAAAATGGAGACGGATAGACTTCAATTTGCTTGAAGTCCAGTGTTAGGTTTCCACATTTGGTAATGATGTGGAAATTGGTCAACCGTGTCTTATCAAGTCCACAGTCAATGTAGCTGTCTTCTAGGAGATTTCAGGGCACTGAAGGCTGCTACATTATCAGAGCAACCTGGTCTTCAATAACGACTTCATGCTGCACTGATGCAGTAATTTGTGCTAAAGAAGCCCCAACCAGGTATTGAGTTCATAAATTAACATTTCTGTATTGTATTCCTTTTGTAATCCATTTTTATTTTTTAAATCCATCTTATATTATTCTAATATTTTCTTATACTGATTTTTCATGAGCTATATGATGTGATAATTGAAATTAAAACAAAAAAGGGCATGAAATATTCCGCTTTATATGCAAAGGATCTCGAAAATATGCGAGTTTCACTTTAATTTTTTTATAGATGCACTGTACACATAAAAACACACACATACTATACATATACACACACACACAAACAACTATACATAAATTGAAGACATCTTTCCAATCCCTGTAACAAATATGTAATACCAAGGTGGCTGTGTTTGGCAAAGCACAAAGATTTTCACAGATGGCAGGAGTGGTTGCAATGCAATGTATGGTATGTACAATTGTCAGTGTTTGTTAACGTTAAAGTCATATCACTGTGTTTTCAGTGAGGGCAAAGCAGCCAAACTTATGAAGTATGAGAAGAAGATCAAAGCTGCCAAGAAAGAAGAGAATATGCGTTATGTGGATCCACCAGATGGAGGGTGGGGCTGGATGGTTGTTCTCCACTTCTTTCTGGTGCGTCTTCAACAGCATTGAATTTGTTTCTTTAAACTACAAATTTGTCTACAATGTGATGATCTCTGATTCCTTCCAGGAATTTATAATGATCTTTACCACAGTAATGCATACAGTGTTAATTCACGTTGTTTGCTGTCTACTAGGTGAACGTGCTAGTGATGGGAACGTTGAAGACTTTTGGGATCTTCTTAGTGGCGTTGCAAGACGATTTCGGTGGCTCGTCCGAGAGCATCAGCTGGATCGGCTCCATCATGTCCAGCATCAGACTCTCAGGAGGTAGACCTGCTGTCCCTATAACAACCATCCCTTACATGCGGCCAAACAGTTCTACCTATTTCTGTAGCACTCACTGCATCCAGGAACTCAGACGAATATGAGGGTTGCGTAGCCTTGCAAGAATGACAAGGTACAGTTCCTTGTGTAGATATTGGAACTGTAAAGTCGCACCCCTGATATGGCTAACCAACTGTGAATATAATACTAGCAACCTGGATCTGTAGCTTGAATTTTGCTCCATTTCTTAACTGTGGTCTTTGCATACCTCCAAATGTTGTTCCTGTACCATCAGGTCCTTTGGCCTCTATTGCCTGTGCTAAGCTGGGGAACAGAGTCACGTCCATCATGGGAGCCATACTGGTCACTGTAGGCTTTCTCATCAGCATTTTTGCTTATAGTATCATCTACTTGTACATCAGCATGGGGCTGGTGGTGGGTGAGTCAAATCTTTGGGCATTTTAAGATCATGACAACTTAGTGTTAAATGAGTATATCTATAGAGACATCTATAGAGGTTAAATAACTAGATGCTGATTATTCTATATGATAATTTACTGTCAGTTGATTAGATTGCTCATTTAATTTTTCATTTTTTCACATTAGAACATTATTTAAAAATGGTTTCATGTCACACTAAAACACTTCAGGTCTTGGTTTTGCACTGCTGTACCAAGCCTCATCTGTGGTGACTGCAACATATTTCCGTACGAGGTTAGCCACGGCGTACTCCATTGGCCGTTCTGGTATGGGCTTGACCTTCGCGCTGGCACCCTTCACACAGCTGCTTCTGGATCATTATGCATGGCAGGGTAAATATCACTCAGTGCATTAAGATTTTCCTGTAAAGTAAAAGCAAAAATGCTTTAAGTTGCTCCTTAATTAAAAATGTGCTGTTTTACAAAAATGAAACTCAGAGCATGGAAGACACAAATATGCTAACAGCAACTTATACCAGAAAATGAAGAAACTTAATAAATGCTGATTATTTTACTGGTGTATTTATCTGTGCAGGAGCTCTATTGATTTTGAGTGGTCTGATGTTGAACCTCGTGGCTTCTGCAATGCTGCTGCGGCCCATCCAAATAGAGCCTGCTGCCATCCTTCGGCCTTCTTCCCCCAACCTCAGCAGAGATCTGCCTGCTTCTCTGACGCAACCAGAGAAGGAGCCTCTGGAGAACTCTCACAAAGTGACTGTAACCATGTCTAATGGCATCACCAAAACAGGAGCTCCTTCTTTTCAAATGGATCCACTTATTATTGAGAACACATCTCTTGGGCATGGAAAACACCAATCCATGGAGCTAAGGAACCTGGTCCAGAATGGTGGCAAAGAATTGGACAACTGCCAAGTAAAAGTTTGTCCAGAGACGAATGGTAAATTGACTGTGAATTCCCTAGTACAGGAGAAGAAGACTCCAACCAAAAAGGCCAAAATCTTGGATTTCTCACTCTTAAAAAATCCTTTTTTTTGCATATACACCTGGTCGGTTGTCTTCAGTCAGTTGGCATACTTTATCCCCTTCTTTCACCTATCAGCAAGGGCCAGGAGTTTGGGCATTGACCCTATGGATGCATCTTTTATCATATCTGTTGCAGGTGAGTATAAGGAAATCAACCTTGGTTCTCAGCATCTCTCTACAGTACTTTTAAATTGATGTTGCCGGTATATAATTTCTGCTGGAGTAATGATATTTCCAGTCTGTCAATAAGTAGACTTGATATATTCTCATATTTTACAGCTGTCACAATTTAAGTTATAAGATTTTGTAATCAAAATAATTTTAATCACATTGTACAGACTACACTGCAGTTACTTTAGTACAGGAAATCTTAGCGCAGAGCAGGAGGAATATTTTCTCATCCTATTAGAGATTTTAAAAAAGCTAGCTTCCAGTGATATTTATAGCAACCTGTGCATAAGATATACAATAGGCAAACTGTGACGGGTACAAATTCCGTCAGAGGGCCTGAATTTGATTTTGGGGTTTTATCTTGTGTCATGTTTGTCACGCTTGTGTTACTATGCTTTGAACTGAGCCATATTTGAATTAGTAGTTTAAAATTAGTTGCAAAAATGTCTGACCATCGATCATTTGTAGGCTACTGTGAATCTCTATGGTTATGTAATGAATCTTATATAAAAGATGAACTTTGTCCCAGTGGCCAAACCTGTTGGGTTTGTCCCAGTGGCCAAACCTGTTGGGTTAAAGAGTATAACAATGAGGGAAAATACCTCCTCTCACACTGTGCATATGTTTGTTGTATTCCATTATGGATGCATTAAGATAATTAAAGTAACATAAAAAATAAAGTCCAACATAAAGTAATAACCTATGTGCATTGACATTGATTCTGAACAGCAGAGTCACAAACTAAAGGAAAAAGTAGAGCATAATGTTTGTTGGTAAGACATTGGCTCACGGCAAAGCCATAGATTCCACAAGTTTTTAGAATTATATTGGAAGTAAGAATACTTCTTACAAAATATGATTTCTCAATTGATGTTTTTTGGTCTCATTGCTCAGATTCGCAGATCTCAAATGAACCATTACAGAGAAGTTTGTTAGTTTATTATTCATTCAGTGAGCCTTCTTGCTCTGCGCATGGGATTCCCTTCAGCGTAGAAATGTTTCATCATGAGATAAAGTGATGTATAAGAAATAATTTTCTATTCAGTTGCAGTGACATTTTCCTAGGAACAAGCGAATCCAAACCATACCAACAAAAACAATTCCCTACCTCATAACAGCATAGCACAGCCATTGTATTTTTTTCTTTGTCTCCCTAACATATGTCTAGAACTCAGGTGTCAGTTTGTACACTTTCTTAATAAAAAAAAAAAAAGTAATAAAAAACAGGAATCATATATTGTTTTGATTGTCAAAGTATCCAAAGTATTCAATGCGTTGTCTTAATACTAAAAAGTAAGTAGTAGTTGTCAGTCTCTATTCCTCCTCAATTCAGACCTTTTTCCTCATGTTGGACAGCCTGAGCGATTGAGTGCGACTCAGGGCACTAAAAGCATCTCCTCATCATGGTCCACTCTGTGTCGCTGAGCCGGGAATGTCGCTAAGCAACGGCAGGGCTTCCCAATTCCACAATCACTTCTAAAGTGGCTGACATTGTACTGGGGAGCACGGGGGCATAATAGCAGGAGAAGAGAGCGGCCAAAAACGCCTGTGCTCCTAATGAGTGGACTGGGAAATTGGACATGCATTTGGTCCATCTGCATTCCCTCATTTTTAATGGTTGTTTAGGAAACTCAATAAAAGCACAAACACCTGTGCAGTTGAATTGATTGCAGAATTAAGCCTCCTGTATGTTAGACTTTCAATTGTGAGCTAACAGGATGGAAATGGAAAAGTTCCATTTTGGTTCCTTGCTATTGAAGTGTAATTGTGTAATACATGATAAAGACAGCTGTGAGTTTCACTGGACATGCTGTGCCTTAAACACACAAGCAAATCCCCAAATGTCTCTGTGCTCAAGAAGGGGCACATGAGGATAAAGCCTCTGGTGGTGTGATGAGGACAGACAAACATTGTCCAGCTGTTTCACTTCATGCCTGACCACTGCAAAGATCATCATTGTGTGTGCTGTAATACTGCCACTGCCTTAAAAGTGGCCTACATTTTACGGTTGACTTTACTTGTCTGCTGAATCGTGTGTTATATGCATGATTGGCGAGTTACCCCAAATTCTTCTGGCCTCCTGTTAAGTACTTGGGTCAAAGTATGATGGAGTGACTCTGTAGTGAAACTCGCTGTATACATTTCTAAAACGTTGCCTTTTTTTATTCATTGTTGTTCCGTAAACTGCTAATGATCCATAATCCAGGGCACAACTGCATGTGCATCTATTGTGCAGTGATGGTTGTGATCAGTACCATCGATCCAAAATATTTAGCTGCTTTACATTATTGATCTCTGCAGCACAAAGGCTTTTTCTGGCCTAGTCGATTACCCTGCTGCAGCACAGACCATCAAGCCATGACACCTGAAAACTAATTTGAACTCATTTCATTAATACATTATGATACCCTTATTCCCCCTCATGAAATTAATTAGAAAAAAAGTGTAAACAATGACATCAGAGTAAATTTTATACCTTTATTACCTTTGTAACTACACAAACTCAAACACCAGAACCATGACACAAACTGAAATAGATCAGTCAACCTTGATGCCTAAATGGGGTATGAAGTATAAGTAAATATTAAAGATAGAGTGTAAATATAAAGAGTGTTTAATGGCAATATGCAGCTAAAGTAATTACACCACACTTGTTAAAGGCTTGTTACTCTGTGCAGTTTCAGCAGTGTTTTAGGAGTGTTACCTTTGCACACTGTTTTACTTACATCAGCAATCAGTGATCTGAGATAATGCAGAAAATGAACAGGAAAACAGAACCATTATTTAAAGTGAGATTGGGATAATATATTGATTTCTGTGGCATAAAAAAAAACTACCGTAATTTTAGCTTCCCCAGGAGTTTCATGTAATCCTATGCTGCCACTGTGATGGTGAATTTAGACAAATATCATGACAATTTACCACACAGGGATACTAATATTAAAAAAAAGTCTGATTTTGCTAGAACTAGGTGTCCTAAATGTCCCTTTTAATGCATTTTAATCTCAGCTAATGAACAAAGAATCTATTTAGAATGTCTGATTTCTAATTGTGACAAAATCAGGCTGGAAATCGTAGAGCATAAAGTGGTTTGGTAATTGACATTGACCTATTTCATTTATTGTGTAAAATACACTCAGGGCAGTGATCCAGAGTTGAGCCTACACCCATGTCAAGCCTGTAACACACCCTCACACACTCACTTGCAAGAACAGATCCAATAAAACAAGTGTAGCAACTCAGAATGTTTTATGTGGAGGATTTTAATGACACTGTTCTCGCACGCCTTCACAACAGTGATTTTTGACTGATGTTTTGTGCAGATGCATGTAGGAGTGTGTGATGAAAGAGTTCTTGTCTCACACAGGTATAACAGAAACCGTGGCTCAGCTGGGCTCTGGCTGGCTGACAGACAGGAACCTAGTGCATAAGTACCATTACCACAAGGCTTATCTGATCCTGTGCGGTATCATCAACTTGCTGTCTCCACTCGCCACCTCCTACACACAGCTCATGATCTACGGAGTTTTCTTTGCCATATTCTGTGGCGGATACATGGCTCTGCTCCTGCCAGTCATGGTGAGGACTAAACAAACACTTGGAAACAATATATTTTGTGTCATCAGGTTGTAGAATCAGTACGTATATCCAGAGAGGATGTATAATAAGTTAATGATGCAGTGTTTATTAAGCCTCAGTTTTGAATGCATCTAAACAAATGCTTCAGAATATCAGGTTTCTATGCTTTAGAGCAGTATTGTCTTGTCCTGTCACTTCAATACAATAGTATTGTAACTTGTGGTTTCAACAACAGCGCAATAGATAAATTGTATGTTCTCTCCGTGCTTGGTGGGTTTCTTCCAACAGTCTAAAGTGGCAGGAGAATTGCACATAGGTGTGAGAGTGTGTATGTGTGTGTGCCCTGCAATGGTTTGACATCCTTCCCAGTGTGAACCCGCCTCATGCTCCAAGTTTCCTGGGATTTGTTCCAGGCCCCCTGCGACCTCATATATAGTATATATATGACTGCACAATATACACAGTGAGTAAGTGAGTGAGCGAGCGAGTGAGATTATGGGGCATTATAGTGGGATTGTTGCTGCAGTGGTAAACCCAAGTTTTTGAACTTTGTTAACCTTGTCTCATGATGCTGGTAGAACATTTGTTATCTTTTTGGACACACTCCAAACATAGCCATCAAAGCGAACTTTAAGAACTAGAGACAAGTGACAAATTAAAGGACAAACCTCTGGTATGCTGTGGGGTGCTTTAAAGGAGACATAATTTTGACATTTTGGAAAGATGCGTTCAGTGCCTGTGGCTCAGCATGTTTTTCCAGACACTTTGTTATTTTCCTTTCATTTGTCATGTGTGTTAAACATGACCAGACCCAGGTACATCACACTGTGTTGCATTAAAGTAAGTATTTCTCTTAAACACTCCTATAACTTTTTTTTCCAGGTTGACCTGGTAGGATCTGAAAAGGTGAACAACTCAATGGGTTTTTCCATGTTCTTTGTGGGGCTTGGCTGTCTAACAGGTCCTCCGCTGGCCGGTAAGGTTTTTTTTTTTTCCAGCATCTTTAATAAATTATATGCTGTCAAATGAAAAATGATTCAGAATAGCCAGGCCCAAATGCTTTGGATGGGATATTAGACTTGGGAGATATCACTTTGGTATGTGACCTGTGTAAGTGTGTCGTCTTTCTTAATGAGCGTCAAATATATCTTCTTTTGACATGGGTAGGCAGATCATATCACTTCTCTTTATTTAGAAGCATGTTCACTTGCTAGGTAGTAGTTTTTTTTTTTTGTTCTTTTTTTTACTGACCTTTGGCCTTCATATACAGCACTAGTAGTCAAATATTGTGCAGTCAGTGACCTGTTTGAGTGTGACATAATATTCTGGCCTATTTATTGATAGAGCTTATTAATCCTGTTAATTAGAAGGAAATAGACATTATGTAAAGATGACATTATTTATCAGCTGACATTTTTTAGGTTTGGATTAATAATTCAAAATGTTAATTCAAATTTGTATTAATTGATTATCAAAGCAGTATGTTGAGAAAATGTTTCGTTTTATAGCCATTATGTCTACTTAAAACATGCATAGTACATGCTTCTACGGTCGTAGATAAAATTCTTCGAAACTGTACACACTCTCCCTAGATGGGGCCCTGGTCAGGAGGGGCATGTGCAGGCCTATTTGCAGTATGGGTTATGTTTACTTTTTCTAGGGGGGGGGGGGAGTGTATGTTCTCAATGGGAGAAGGCTGAGAGAAAGGTGCTGTGAATAGTAACACTCCTGAGAGCATAGCCAAATCTAAATGGGTTATGTGAAAATCTGTTATCGCCAGCTGTCTGTATTTCTTCTAAAAACTTTTTGACATCCTGAGTCTGTCTAATGTAAAGAAATTTAATTAGCTAGCTGTCAGTATGTTTCTTTTCTACTTTCACATACTGCAAAAAGAAACTAAATAATATATCAAGTTTTTGTCATTTGGTATAGAAATCAGTTTAATTTAACACAAAAAAATAAAATAAAACCAAATCACTTTTTGTTTATTTATTATTCCCCCTTATTATAATCATAAACAATAACAAATCCATGAATAAATATAAGAAAATTAACCACTTACCCTTTTTTGCATTATAATGATACAAAGTATGAACCTTGAATTTGTACTGATCAGGTCTGAGGAGCTACATTCCTTGTAGCTTATAGAGTTTTAAAGAGACAGGTGACTTTTTCCGATTTTCCTTTTTTCCCCTCAAATCTTTGAGTGAGGTTGGTTGTGCTCTTGTGATTGGTTGTGGTTTAGGGTGGTATGCAGCCTTAGACACTGGGCCTCTCAATCATAAATGGTGGCGGGTTTCTCCTGTGGTGAACTCCTTGACCTTAGCCCTACAGTCCGACTAAGCCATACCATGTACACCTGAGCCTCAGCTAGTGCAGTGTCCAATACTGGATTACAATCATCATAACAGAAAGAAATTCTTACATTTTTTACAATTTGGCTTAATGAGAAAAAAAAAATCCATCAAGTTTTACTGAGTAATAAATTCAACCTTGCCAAATGTAGTCTTGCTCAAACATGTCCTCCATGTATCAAAAATAGCAAATGTCTGACTCCTCGCCCTTGTCCTCCAGGTTTCCTGTACGACTACACCCAAACCTATGACTGCTCGTTCTACTTAGCTGGTGTGTGTTACCTGCTCTCGTCAGTTTCTCTCTTCTTGGAGCCACTTGCACAGCACTGGCAGGCCAGGAAAAAGCAACAGGAGTTGCTCAAAAAAGAGCAAGGGTGGAGCAGTGGCTGCTTTTGTCCAGCATCTCAGAGAAATGGGGTGGTATAATTATGAAACATGGCTGTGGCACTCACTTTGTTTTTGTTTATTTTTTCTTTCTAACTTTCTTCTCTTAAAGTGGACTTGACCTCAAGTTTATAGTAAAGGACAGTGGCACTAGCCTTTTAAAGGAAGGAGTTTTTGTGAATGGCAGAGTGACCAACTTGACCAGATGATGTGGACTTTCAATTCCAGTAAAGCAAAATGACTTGATATACTAGATACAAAGTGGAAAGCTAAGAAAACTATAATTTAATGCCTACCTATCTCGATAGATAGATAGATAGATAGATAGATAGATAGATAGATAGATAGATAGATAGATAGATAGATAGATAGATAGATAGATAGATAGATAGACATTAAATTTAAAGTTTACTGCTATGTGTTACTGATCAAAGCACACAATATATTATAAAAATATTACCCTTAAAATCATTACAACATTCAACGTCGATACCAAGTGTTGAATATCCATTATGTGATTTACCTGCTGATTTGAGCTCAATGATTTTCCTCATAATCAGTTATACAGAATGATTTATTTTCATGGTTTATTATTAGCATAGTTCCAAACAGCAATGTTAGTATTCATGTATGAGGCCGAACCACTACGTAAAATGGATCAGCATTGTTTCAAGATATGTTGCAAGGTGTTTTTGGGTCACTGTGTCTAAGGATTCCAGACATGGATTTCTTTTTTTCCCCAAATTTCAGTTGTGCCAGCAACTATTCACTAAGAAGAAAAGACGTTCGGCTTTGAAACACTTTAAACCTGAGAGGAGCGAAAGTACTTCAAGGGCTAATGTCTAAAAGATTTAGAACATTGGCTAAACCATTAGTAAACTTTTATTTTTTGAAAAGTGTGTTATTATTATTATTATTATTATTGAAATAGCAGTAGTGTTCTGTTTCTCACCAGTAGTTGCCTTTTTACTGTATAACCAGACTAACTTGAGATATGAACCAAAGATGCAATAATTTCTTTTTCTTCTTCATTTTTTCCACAGGCTGGTGTAGGATTTTCTTTTTTAAATGTCTTAAAAAATCAAAAGGTTTTCTCAGTAATTGTTTTTTTAATGGTTGCTCTTTAGTTCCCACATAGTTTCTTTTGTCATGGAGTCCTCTAGTGGTGCAGAGTTTGTACTACTACAGTCTAATACAGTGCTAATTACTGTGTGTGTGTGTGTGTGTGTGTGTGTGTGTGTGTGTGTGTGTGTGTGTGTGTGTGTGAGAGAGAGAGAGAGAAGTAACTGTGCAAATGTCTGAGGCAAACTGTTCTCAAGTATAAACTGTTATATACTTTTTTTGTTTTGTTTTTACATTGTGGGACTTATTCAGTCAGTGAAAAACATTTAAAACATCAGTTAAAGGTTAAAAAGCTAAAGGTTCAACAGCCAAAGTCAGATAAACTGTGGGTGTTTCTGCATATATATTTTTAGGCACCTCTACAGCATTTCTTTACATTTTTCTTTTGCACAGTACTGTATACACATCATTTTATATAAGTGATGAAAAGTAACAAAAAATTAGGTGGTATACAGGTTTTAGTGGAGCATCAATTAAATACACTCCTGTTGAAAATCTGACTTTTGTCCCATTTTAGTAAATTGTTTTGATGCTTGCATATCTCTAAAGGCAGCGTTTTCAGCATTTTTCAGCCATAAAGGCTTCTCTATAAGCCACAGATTACAATTTAAGAATAAAGCAATTAAACATTAGCATATCAACTGTGCCAATTCGGTGTACTCTCATGTCTCACTGTGTATGGACATTAGGTTTGTCTTTTTTATGTGGATATATTGTACTGTGTAAAAAGTGGAATTCTTATGATTGTAAAGGTTTCCATAACTGAAATTAAAGCAAATGGAAAATGTGTCTGAATTACATATTAACTGTGTTTACAACATACACTGTCCTAGTAAGATTTCTAATATGAAATTAAAAGGTAGAATGCAACAACACAGACAAATGGAAAAATATACAGGTTTTATTGTGACTTTAGATACAATTCTGCAGTTCAGCAAGATGCCATTTAGCAAGCTCCACAAAACAAGAATATTAGCAATTGCGCGCACACGCACGCTTCAACTACTTACGGTTTGGAAGCAATATTTGTAGCACACGGTTCTTTATGCTCCAAGTGAACGATGAACTCAATCTACACTGAAGTTCACAATCCAATACCACCACCTGGTACTATTAGAAACAAAAAATACTAAAAAATATATAAATAATACACATTAAAAGTGAAGAGAAATGATTACTCACCGTGCTATTGGAGACAAACCGCTCACCACTTCATCACTGCTGTGGTCAGGGTACGCATCATCCTGGCGAGGACTCAGTGTAGAATATTACTGTACAGTCAAACAACAGGGAAGATATTAATAATAATAAAAGACATTTCATTACAACTGACAGATACCCAACTCGTTTCCTTATTTTCAGAAGTGATCAAATTGTATACACTTATGGCTCCCTTAATTTATATTTCACATCACAACTGTTATCATATTCACTACTGGCACTCCATCATTTCATACAGCATACACGTATGAGTCGATGCAATTTTGCACACAATAAATAAAACAATGCAGATTTATCTAATTCATTCATGTCTAATTTTGAAGCAGATTTAACTTCTAATACTTTATACATAGATAAAAATGCATAACACCTGGAAAACTGTTACTTGGTAAGTGTTTTCACAGCACGGGTTCTCAGGCTCAGTCATGGCCTGCTGCACATCTAAGTGTGGTCCCTGGCCTGACACACCTGCTTCAATTTACAAATGGCTGTTAATCAGGCAGGCCGATGTAATTAATTGTTTCAGTTCAGAGAAAGAAAGAAAGAAAGAAAGAAAAAAAGACACTTGTGCAACGTACTTTGTTGTACTTCGTTACCAGGGTCTGGGAATGTCTGCCTTACATGGAAGAGGCAGAATAATTCAATACAATGTCATTCTGACTAATCACCTTCATCCCATGAGGAAACCTTTCTATCTTAATATTACTGGTCCCTTCCAAGTTGACCCCAATCATCCTTCTAAATCTTTTAGAGAAATGAGTGAGGTTCATCCCTTCAATATAGATCCAGAGACTCATGGAATGACAAGAAATGTGTGGCTTGAGTGCTTCTTATAATGGCACTTTTTGTGTGTCCCTCCTCTGTGTGTACTGCATGCATATATATATATATATATATACACATACATACACACACACACATACATATATATATATATATATATATATACACACATATATACACACCTGCATCACTGTTAAAGTTGTTAAAACAGCTGTTAAAGTTAATAAATTTGTCCATTGATGACTATATGACCAAATATGACAATAAAATTACAGTGTAGTTACTTCTATTCCATGGACAAAGAGATCTTAAAGTGAACCATCTGTTCTTCTCACTTCAACATAGATGTTAAATATTTACATCATAAACTGACGTGTCTTCGTCAGTACAGATCAGTTGCTGATCTTATTCAGTATGCAATGACTCTGCTGTATATTCTTTTTTCACTCAACATACAAATTTTGAACAATCAGTCTTTCTCAAGTTCTCCATTCTCACACACACCATGGAGTGAATGTAATGCGTGCAGTGGAATCCACAACCAGATTTGGGAATCTCTGACAGAAGTGCTCATCACAGCACAACTTCTGACTTGTAATTCCAAATTGAGCGGGGGGAGGGATGGGGGTAGTT
Source organism: Clarias batrachus (assembly GCA_003987875.1). Taxonomy (NCBI): domain Eukaryota; kingdom Metazoa; phylum Chordata; class Actinopteri; order Siluriformes; family Clariidae; genus Clarias; species Clarias batrachus. Next base: position 1,234,038 of record QMIH01000021.1, on the reverse strand, counting down.
GGGGTCATAATTCATAGATGCTGCGGTTAAGCTCCAACTTAACGAGGACCAATTGTAAAGATCTTATTTTTTTAAAAAACAACTGATTTTTAATTTGTTACCACATTCCTGGGATTACTTCTATATTGTTGATAATATTCACATTGAGCTAGGACAAATCTGAGCTATTCTATTAAATGCTTAAATCCTGAAAGCCATGCTGCAGGGTAAGCTTGATCATAAAAGTAGTCACAAAGCTTCCTAGAGATCAGGCAAATATACCTATACAGTAATATAAAATGTAAGTTGTCCTGAATAAGGGGATCTGCCAAATGCTGTAAATGTTTTTATAACTAGGTTTTATATTCAGGTACCGACTGTGGGTCACTATCTGAATTAAAAAAAAAAAAAAAACGAAAAGTTCTAAAAACATTTATTGCATTTGGCAGACACCCTTATCCAGAGCAACTTACATTTCACCTAATTAAACACCTGAGCAATTGAGGGGTAAAAGGTCCTTCGGCCCAACAGTGGCATCTTGGTGGTGCTGGGGTTTGAACGGTAGTGATACATCACTGAAATCTACATGTGCGAGACTTACCTCCTCTAAAGTGTTATTCCCACATATCCCACATACTGGTGAAATACTGCACGTTGAGTAGATTTATGGCCAGAAATTAAATTTAACTAAAACCTGTCTGGTAAACCAGTGCTTAAAAAAACCCATACAGCTACAATTTTTTTTTGTATTATTTAACGTGATTTCGTCCACACAATGAATGAATTCATTTATGCATACATGTTAACAAATTTGCAGGAATTATTGCACTCCAGTCATATTAATAATGCAGCTAAATGGGTTCATATGATCTGTGGATTTGTCAGGCAAAATAAAGGCAGTTGAATCCTACATGAGTGAGTTACTTTCTGTCCTGCACTGATACTTACCTTCAGCAGACAGGCTCTGAGCAACAGCCTTGGTATAAAACGCACTAGCCCTACTCACCACCATCCGGCAGGCACGGACTGCTGGATGACCTGATGGAAAGGTGATGAAGATGAACACAATGGCTTATTAAGGAAGAAAGGAGGCCTTTATTCTCTCCATCTGAAGCTTCTTGAAAGTACCTCCTCCATGTGTGAACTGCCGTGCTGTTTGAGGAAACTGGAAGTCTAGTTGGCAACACTTGAATTTCAGGTCAATTTAAGACAGGTGTAGATTTAATACTTCTGTCACAAAAGCATGTGGAGGAAGACAAAACTATCAGCCTTCATTCAGGGCCTAGAAGGGCTTTTTACTTTCTCTATCGCTCTCCATTTTCTTATCTTCGAAATCCTCTTCCTGTACTGACATCTCAATGTAGTGGAAAAATAAAATCAAATGTGCAAAAACCAAAGGATGGGGTAAACAAATGCCTGCTCCACCGAAATAGAAAGTATTCAAATTTGACCTTTAATTCGCAGGTGGTTGTGCTGTCAATGCAAAGCAGTTGGGTAATGGCGGACCTGACTTCTTCCAGCTGATGCAGGTAGGGAAGCACCTTGGATGACACCAGTGGCAGTGCTGGAACAAAACTCGCATCTTATTTGAAGGTCTGTGCAATCACCATCTCCCCTCTGACTCTGGTCAGCAGCAGAGCACAAGCCTGCTACAGAGAGCACAGTAGCAAAAGCTCCCTTCTTTCTGCTCTCACTTCCCTCAGGAATATGGGGGAGGTCTACAGCAGGAGTGTGCAAGGGCTGTTAATTAGCAAAGCCAGGCAACTCCACGACACAATGCTGGAAAACACTGACAACACGGCAATAGAATGCGCTTGCTCTTGGCTCCTAAAGTCACCACTGATCCACATATGGAATTTTTTTCTTGAGCAGAAACAAATCAGCAACAATTCCATCGAAACACAACCGCAAAGTGACCGCGGAGCTGGTCTTTGATTCATTTCCAACGAATGAACATTTCTCCCTCAAATGAAACAATTTATTGATAGTAAGACAAAATCAAATAAGTGCCAGTGCACTTTTTTGTGTGTATGTGGACAGCTATTTCTTAGCTGTGCGAGATGTGAATGAGCGATTCCTCTTTTTTCCTCTCCTTCAAGAAACCAGGTAAACACACCACAAAGCAAGATGGTCATATTTCCGTTTAAATATGGGAAGTGTAAGCACAAAAACATTTACACAAGTGTGAAGCTGCTCTCTCAGCAAGAATACACAATCACTAAACGGAAAAAGCTCTTGCCCCTCTGCATCCAAAGGGCTCCTGTATCAACTCAATCTTTTTTCTTTTTTTTCATTCCAGCCACGAGAAGTCCTCTGTTGCAACGGTCCTTTTTTCATCCTGAGAGGTGGCTACTGAAAATACAGTATCTCCCACTCATCCATACATATAAAACAGCTTAATTATCTTATTTCACAAACCAATCTGCTTTAAAAAATGCAATTTAGTGTGATTTTAAAATGTTAGATGGCATAATACAGATGGCATTAACACATTTGTTATTATAAATCAGACTCAAGACACTGCAAACAAACCTCAGCATTGACAGAAATGAAGAAAAAAAAATTTGGCATGGGGGTAGAAAAGTATTCTATATGTCTATAACAGACTATGCAATTGCAGCGAATTATTCAACTTAAAACACACCTAAAGTCAGGGCTGCACAATACAACATACTCCAATAAAAACTCTTTGGTGGTATGATCACTGACTGCACAATCACACATGCTAACTTCTATTTAAAACTGTTTTTTCATTGAACCCTGGTTATCAACTTACTGGGGAAAAAAAAAAAAAGAATTTCATTCACCCCAATTGTGCGGCCCTGCTTTAAGTATGTCCTAAGCTGATAATTAAATGTGTTACTTTATGAAAAATATAGGTCATAGCAGAATTACATCACCATACGCATTATGTTTATCAGTTCGGAAGAACATTTTTCCACTCGCATTTTAGTACCTGGACATCAATTTAACAATTCCTTTAATGTGGCATAGAGAACAAAACTGAGACCAATGCTGACAAAAATGAATAAGCCACATGCATTACATACTGCTATTCTATAAAGTGTTCTTAATTTTTTTTTTTTTTTATACTGTGTTCTACTGGCAATATTACTTTAAAAAAATAAAACAAATCAAAACAATAAAAGCACTGAATTCAGTAGAAACTAGTGGCTCACTACATTACAAAACCTGAACAGAAATGGTTAGGGAAGAGCAAAAAGCAAAGTGAAAATGGAAAATCTCTCAATAGAACTATTTTTAGAACAGATGATCTTATCAAATACAAAAGGATTTCTAAATTAGAATCAGAAGCTATTCGCAATGGTCTGTGTGAACGGTGGCTTTGAAGCATGTTAGAATTAAAAGGAGAAGCAAAGTAAATCACTGACTCATATAAGATGCCTTGGGTATAATAAAATCTTGGAGAAAACAATTTGTAGCCTCATGAAATGCTTGCCCAGTTACACACTGATAAACACTTCAATACTAAAGTACAGTTGTGTATACATTAGTTTACAGTCTGCAAGTTTTTCAACTGTAATCTACCCCGTAACGATTTCAAAACAGGACAACAGTCAACATGCAGTTTAAGTGAGAAATACCTGGACTGCAGTAAATGAACTATAGAACTACACACCTAGGCCTATGTTACACTTTCTGTTCATCATTAACTGATTGTTCCAAGCGTTAAACCACAATGACTTAATAACCTCTTTTTTTTTTAAATAAAAATATATATAATATACCTACATGAACCAACATTCGTGTTAATATCCATACAGGGAACTGCTTACAATCTAATGGCTAAACAAACATGTATAAGTCATGTATAAGTTTCTCAGCAGTACAGTGTATAGTGTAAATATTTAGTTTTCAAACTGTGTCTGCCTTTTCTTTCACTCTTTCAAACAGTTAGACAGTATCACAAAGATTTGATTTGGAAACTAAACTTGCAATTGTGAGCAAATATTGCAATATGAAAACCAATTTTGCTATATGAGACATGTTTTTCATGCATTGCATTTGGCAGAACAGATGACACATAACCTTTTAATAACTGTTTAAACTACGGGTGCTGAACCAGGCTTAACAGAGCATGCAAATGAGACATTTCTTTTGTATAACAATGCATTTTTTTTGTTTGTGTTCTGATTGTTAGGATGCTCCACGAACAATGATCATGACAAGATAGTCCTCTTCTGTTTTGGCAAGAGCTTTTGCAGAGGAATCTAAGAACTGCTGAGAGAAATCGCAGGGTGGGAATGCATGCAGCACCCCCGCGTTGTCCTTATCGCGAGTGCCCCCCACAGGTAAACTGATTACCCCAGCTGCCTGCTTTTGCTTCAGATACGAGACCAGGTTCCGCAGAGGACGCTGGGTTGAAGCCGCTGGGTCTGTCGATGAGGAGGATGAAGATGCATCCTCTGAGCTGGCAGGAACTGCTAGGAGAATGGCATACCCGCCTGGGCCTGCCACCTTGATGCGGCGCGACACCTCGTCCATCTTGGGCTGGTCGAGCCGAAGACGCTGTGTGATGCGGAGCTGCGTCACCTTCCCTCCGGTGCTGCCGTCGACCAGAAGGGTGTTGGCCACACTCAGGTCTCCCTCAAGGATGTGCATGCTGGCTGGAAAATTGCTATTTTTCAGGAGCAGCATTCCATTCCAGGCCATGCTCAGCTTTCCGCCAGTGTCCTGCTTAGATGACTGACTGCCCTTGGAGCTGCCTTCACCTCGCTCTCTTTTTGAAGGCCCTTTGGTCACTTCACTTGCTTTGCGTTTTCTCTCTGACGGGCTTGCGCCAATGCTGGACTCAGACAAGCTGCTGCTGCTCTTAAGGCGCTTCTCTCCAGGAGCCCGCTCTAGGCTACCGCGACGCTCTCGTGCAGGTGACAGCCGTTCTGCTCTCGTTGGTCGCTCAGAGTCACTGAAGCGGCCGTCACGGCTGCTACCTCCTGGACTGCCTTCAGTCGATGGGGCTCTCCGGCGCCGGACTGCCCACTCACTGCTGCTGTCAGGCGAACAGTCTAAATGCCGTCCATCTTCTAGAAGTCGCCTTTTTCTTGCAGCGTCTCTGCTCGGAAGCTCCCGCTCAAGGGACCAAGGCTCTCTAGGCCGTCGATCCCGTTCCAAATGCTCCAGGGGTTCAAATGCAGGAGTTCTTACTCGTTCACGGATGGCAGGAGCTGGCCACTCTGCACCAGCATAGAGCTCCCGTTCTCGAAAATGAAGTGGCGGAGGAGTTCTTTCTCTGACCCTGATGGCTTCAGGGGTTGCACGGTGAACAAAGGACTCAGCCACGACCTCGTAGTGGGGTAGAGGGAGCGGCTGCAGAAACTGCTGCTGGTAGCGGTGTTCAGTGTCTGCAAAATCCACTCGGAGCCGTCGATCCGGGCCTCCAAGAGGAAAGCCTCGCATGTGTGTGCAAGCAGCCTGCGCAGCATCCAAGCTTTCATATTGAATGTAAGCCCACGTGTCCCCTTTTCTGTAATCTATAGTCCTAATAGTGCCAAAGCGATCAAACTCCCTTGCTAATGCAGCCAAGGGAACCCAAGGTCCGAGCCCCCCCACCCAGAGGCGTGTAGTTGGGGTCGCCTTTCCATAACCGATTTTAATAGCATTTCGTCCGACCACTTTTCCTGACATGCTGATCTTTGCTCTGTGGGCCATGTCCAAGTTCTCAAACTTAAGAAAGCCATATGTGCTGTTTTGTCCCCGACTGGGTCTCTTGATGTCCACTTCAGTGATGGCCCCAAAGCGATCAAATGCCCTCCTCAGATCATTTTCTGTTACCGTGATGTCTAAATTACCCAAAAACAACGTTCTGTTAGCTCGTTGGTCATCCTCAGGAGAAATAAAATCCTCCTCGCGAAAGGCAGGCGCTCGTTCAGCAATGTAAGCCGGTCTTGCTCTTGCTTCAAAAAAAGCAAACTCTCTTTCTCTCTCCAGCTCTCTAGGTAAGGGAGGAGGTGGGGGTGGAGGAAGTCGACCAAGTGCTAATTGCTGGAGCCGGTAGTCCCTGTAACCGAGCCCTGTAGGGGACAGAGGCCGCTGGGTGTGCAAATGTCTGTGGCTGGCCACGGCAGAAAAGTGGTCTTTTTCCACGGGTGATCGACTCCTCCTTCTGTTCATGTACACCGCCTCGATTTTCAAAGGGCGGTCATAGAGCACCAGGCGACCTCGGGCGTGTTTCGCCGCCCTGGCATCGTCAGGCCTCCTAAAGTTCACGAAAGCAATTCTTTCGTCGTTAACGCGGCTAATTTTTACACTCACGTCGCCGAATTTCTTGAACTCATGAAACAAACCGTCCTCGATCTCCTCGTCACTCAGCTGCGACCCCAGTTCGCTTATTTTTAGCGTTTTGTACTCACTCTCGTTAGCGCCGAGCTGGCTGCGCTGGTCTGAGCGCGAGTTGCTCCTCGCGGCCGCTTCGAGCGACAGGCTGGAGTTGTGATTCTTGCTGCTAGCGCTAGCAACAGGGCTGGTGTAGCTGTGACTGTTTCCCGTGCGACTAGAAGCATGACCGTCAAAGTCCCGACTGTCCCTTTTATCTCCCAGTAAACTCCTTCTCGCTGAACCACCTTCGCTTTTGGAAGAGCTGTTTCCATTGTTGCTTCCGCCAGAAATCGCCACAACCCCCATTTTCTTACTGCTCGGGTGGCTTCCTCCCCTGTCTCGAACATCGTCCACGGCCCTTGAGCGTTTTTTTACTGGCGACCTTTCTTTTCCTTTCATGATGGATATTATGCGACGCAACTGTTTATAACAAACTGATACAAAGTGTTTACACTACAAAAGATAATTAATTTAGACAAAAAATACTGCAATTCGCTCAATATCATAGCTGCAAAACAAGCACGTCCGCCATCTTGTATAGACTACAGAGTTCCTCGCCCTAAGCACTTGATTGGTTTGCTAAGCATACAGAGTCTGTTCCTATTGGCTGTAGTTCACGTCAATCAAGAACGCCCAGACGACTTCCCTTCGCAAAGAGATGCTTCGCCCTCGTGGCATGCGGAAATAAACTCTGAACAGGACATTTATGGATTTTAGAACAGTTTCTCTGACAAATGTACGAGTAAGCTTTGAATTAAATATATTAGTTGTTTTATATGGCCCACGTTTCCACATTAAAAAATATATATATTATTAGTTAACTCCTAAGACGAATGACCTCTGCGAGAAGCTATTCAGCATGTTCGTCCTATGTCCAGCAGATGTCGCCACCTGTATTTTTAGTTTTAGAAAGCCTCGCAAATATACATGTCTACTGTAAATTCATTGATTATGATGCTAATGCCATTGTCATTGATGATTATTATTATTGCATTCTATATCTTAATGTATATATTATATGTCTAACTTAGTATTTATTTTTCGTTTATCTAAAGCTGTCAGTCAAAATGTATAATTTAATCAAAATATATATGTGTCCTGACAAACTAATATACCAAAAAAGAAATATATAGTTATATGGTTTCTATTGTATGTCATGTTCCTAATCACAATAAAGTACTTTTGCTGAAAGAAGTTCCAACCTCAATGTATCTTTTCAGTAATTATCTTACATACATTTTGCTTTTGCATTTATCATAACTTTAATTGGAGCAAAGCCTGACTAGCTAGAATAGGCTCCACCATCTCAAAGGACCAGGTTGGAATTCTAAACTGTGGGTGTGGAGTGTGTGTGTGTGTGTGTGTGTGTGTGTGTGTGTGTGTGTGTGTGTGTGTGTGTGTGTGTGTGTGTGTGTGTGTGTGTGTGTCCTCTATTGGAAACACATGTCCTTTCGTTCTCTCTAAAGCATGACATGGTATCCAGACTGGCACTTAATATCCAAGCACTAATCCAGCACTGATATAATGTTTAACATATAATGGAAACACTAAAGCACTCTTCCTTGAAGGTTTACTCAGAGCAGTGAAAATGGGTATGAACAGGTTAAAACTGTAGTATGTTCTAGTTTTTTTGTTACTTGAGAGTTACGTCCTAGTCATTCTTTATACTACAGTAGTGGCTGACAGAAGAAGCTTGCAGTAATTTGATACAGATGGAGCTGTGTCATGCAGCACCACATACAGTACATACTAGGCTATGCTGCACTTCAGTGAATCACCTGTGTTTGCTACATGTTTGTTTGATGATTCGTCAATGTGAGAATAAGAGTATTATCTGTCTGAAACTATAATCAATTTCTAAAGTTTAGTGTGGATGATCTATATAGGCAGAGTTGGAAAAACATAAACAGAAGCCCTAATAATAATTCCTCATGCATAATACACGGCTATGCAAAATTTATATTAAATTTTGTGGGTTATAAAATACAATACTGTAGTGTGGGATGTGCTTACAGATTAATTTCTGTGGAAATCCTGCATTACGTTACTCACATTACTTACATAATTTCTTCTTTTTCACTACAGAGTGATCACTGGAAAATGATATAGACATGTAGTACATATTTCTTACAGAGTAAAGAGTGGAAAAAGTCCTGCTTTCAGTCCATTGTATCATAATATTTTAAATACTATAGCTTAAATTAGTATAATTCTACAGGAAGACCATTTGCCAAAATCAAAATATAACCACCTATACAAGAATATTATAAACATACAATTATGATCTGTCATGTGGATCTGTGTGTTGTGGATTAATGGGACATAGAGATAGAACTTTTGCAATTACAAATTAACTTTAATGGCAGCACAACTGTAACATAAAAAGCAGTTATTGTCTGACATTTACAAAAAATCAGTATACAATGGAAATATGTGAATAACTACTTTAAATAAAAACATAATTCTTTTTCTTTGGACACTTATGCTAATTTCTTAGAATACAATTTTCATGTATGCCTAAATTTCTAAATTCAATATTAAGGCAACCTTTGGCTTGCATAGTGTAACAAGATAGACAATAACCAATAACATGCTCCCATATGGAAACATATAAACAGAATATACGTACAGGTGGGATTTATAGTTTTTATTACTGTTATATGAACTGCACATCTAGTAAAGGATTAGAACTAAACTGTTCTTCTTGCTTGATGGGAGTTGAACTCTGTCCAAAACCTCTAATGTTTGGGTTTCTCTGTGAATCCCATAATTATATGTTGGCTCAGTCCTAATTAAATACCAGTCACGTTGGCCAAGACAAGAGACTGCCAGGATCTTTAGTTTTCATGCGCAATGCCACCAGCCCTGAGGGCTTGTAGTCAGTCTCAGGGCTGGGCTCAAAGGAATGAGCCCCCAGACTTCCCTGGAAGCTGTGCAGGGAATACAGGCCATTGATTCCCGGATGATGAGGATGAGGATGATGTGGAGGGTGAGTTGGGGATGTGGACATTCCCATAAGCCCATGAGCATGGGGGTGTGCATGGGGATGAGTGTAAGGAGCCATGCAGGAAGAAGGCATACTGTCTGTGCCCAGGACGCAGCCCCCACTGGCCCCTCCTGCACCTCCTCCACCAGGCCACAGGTTACCTTGCATCTGTAAGGTGAGAGAAACAAATAATCTTTTAAAAAGTACACACGCAAAAGTATAAAGCTCAGTTAGAACTGAGATCCTAGACAATTAAACTGCGCCCACCGGCTATTATATATATATATATATATATATGTTACCCTTTACATGCAAATAATGTAGAGAATTTTTCCATATATACCCCATTTACATTACAACCTTATATGTTAAGCCACATGAAAATGGACACTTATTGTGTGTGTATACCTGGTAAGTATTTGAGCGGGGTAGCAAGGAGATATCATATGTAGCTGCAAAGTGATTTCGGACTTCTTGCATTTTGCCATAACGCTCCCGCTTTCTCCATTTAGCCCTCCTATTTTGGAACCACACCTATCAAATTATCCCAAAACAGTTAGAGAAAAAAATTTTACATTATAAAGTCTCAAGTTTAATCAACATTAACACCTTCATAACTTATAAGTATACAAAGTCCTGATGGTCCTGATCATTTTACAACAAATAAATAAGTAAAATAAATCACTGAAAATTCTAACTTCAGTTAAATAATCAAGCTTAGAATAAATATATTGTCAGCAAGTTTTTAGAGATTCATAACGTACCTGCACTCGTGCTTCAGTGAGCTCAGTCCTCAGGGCCAACTGTTCCCGTGCATACACATCTGGGTAGTGTGTCTTCTGGAAGACCTTTTCCAGTTCTTCTAGCTGAAAGGTGCTAAATGTGGTCCGGTTTCTGCGTTTCTTGTTCTTGCCTGACAGGTTGATGGAGTCTGCAATAGGGTCTCCTTCAGTTAGTCCATCTGAAGGCTCTTTTAATTTGCCACAGCATTCAGAGTCCAGAACAGGATAAGTCAAAGGCTTTGGCAATGACTTCTCTGCCACTGAGGAAAGAAGAGATAAAGACTTGATCCTCTAAATTTTTTTTTGAGCAGATTCAGATAAGGAAGGCGTGGAAGGATTAAAAAACTGACCCAAACCAGAAAAGTGCAATTGACAGTATATAATACCTACAGTTATATAACACAGATAAGTGCATACACACGCAAAAAAGTTCTTCACCTATAAATACTATCAGTGCTTAGACTTCGGTTGAAGTGATTTCTTAACATTGTACAAATTGTACAGCTTGTACAGCCTGCTCTAATCTGTTTTAAACTATGTATATAATATAATAAAGAACAGTATGTTATAGAATTAGTCTTATCCCACATATTTCACAAAAAATTATTTTCTACATGTATCCCTTGTTGTTAATAAGTTAGGATCAGAACCTAAGGTCAGACATGATACAGCACCCTGAAGCAGACAGGATTAAGGGCTTTGCTTAAGGGCCCAAACATGGCAGCTTAGCGTTGCTGGAGCTGAAACCCCTGACCTTTGATTAGTTACCAAGAGCCCTAATTTCTGAGCCACCATTTCTACCACTAGTTTAGTTTAGTTTAGTTTAGTTTAGTTTAGTTTAGTTTAGTTTAGTTTAGTTTAGTTTAGTTTAGTTTAGTTCAGTTTAGTTTAGTTCAGTTTAGTTTAGTATGGTACATGCACCCATTCACACACAATTTTAAATATCTAACTGTCATACTAACATTTTTTGGGAGAAAACCAGAGAAATAGGATTAAATAAGGGCCCTGGAACTATGAAGACTTTCACAGATTGCATCACTGTGCTACTTTAGTATAGGATAGTGTTGTATAGTGCAGTACAGTATAGTATAACAACGCATGACATTATTATTATTATTATTATTATTATTATTATATAATTTACTGTACTGTTTTATTGTTTTTATTTTATGTTTGAATTAAAAAAACTGATTGAAACCATGAGGTACTGAATTTATATTTATAAAAAATATGTTCACTTATGAATAGGACACAAAGTGACTTTATTCAGGAGATGTTAGTAAGTAAGCAATGCTTTGATTTTTCTTTTGGCACTCACACTGACCAGAGAACTGAAAACAAAATTTTCAAAGATAAACAAACAAATGCGGTTTTGTATTTGGGTCAAATAAACACAGAAGGATTTGTACAACCATAAACATAAAATAATGTTTACTGTAAGAAGGGGGGGGGGGCGGTAGAAATCTCTCGTGTTTGTTTTTAATTTAGATATCTAGTGCTTTGTGAGGAGAAACTGTTCCCCAAAGCCGTCTAGATTATCTGTGTTCACTAGAGGAGAATAAACTTTTGTTAGTTTGTCCAAAAATAAATTTGCATTTTTAGCTTGATTTTACTGATGTGTAAACAAAATATACAGGCTTTTACTGATCTGAATTATGTTAGACCAATGTTTATAGTGTGCTAGATATTCTTGGCAATGAACGTGATTAGCATTAAAGGTTTTTTGCTAATCTAGCATACAATGTAATTGGTATACTTCATTGAAATAATATTATGTTATATTGCCATTAAATACAGACATACACTTTTTGGTTTGGTACATGATCAGTAACATTTTTTCTTCATTAATGGAAATACGTAATAAGCAAGCTCATTTATAAATTACATAAATGTTAAATCTGTAAAATGTCAAATTGCTTGTATTTTAGATTATGAAAAACAGAAAGATCACACCATGTTTGGTTTGGAGGGAAAGGGCCTTGGGGGAGTGTCTGTAACAAGACTAGGAGGTACATAGAAACACAGCCATGGTGTCTGCCCCTAAAGAAAATTAGATTTTGCACATTTTTTTCCCATCCAGGGATAGAATGTTGTTGTTGTTGTTGTTGTTGTTGTTGGTCTCTCGGCTGCCCTCAGCAAAGGGTAACACAGCGGACCATCCCGTCTGCACATACAAGCTTGGCATAGGTTTTAGCACAGCTTTTACACCGGCTGCCCATCCTGATGCAACCCTCCCATTTTATCCAAGCTTGGGACTGGCACTGCATGCAGTGGCTGGGAATCGAACCCAGGCCTTCCGCATGGCAGGCCAAACATCTACCACTACGCCGCCAATGCACAGCAACCAGGGATAGAATACATTGGGAATACATTGACAAATATTTTTTTCATTGTTTTCTACATATATTTCCAGGATTTATTATTATTTTTTAATAAAAAAGACTGAATAATATAAAGAAATACTCAGTAAAGATAAGCATTGAAAAGTACATTTATAGTATAATTGCTTGTCAGTGCTATTTGAACTTGACACTGAATTGTTTGAGCCTCTCAACAAACAAAAGCTCTTATTTTTTTTGTTTATTTGTGTTAGTTTGAGTTAAAAATCCAATCCCTTAAAGGTCACCTGTTTGTTTCTTTTGGGGAGCTCTAACGTGTTTCATACAGACCTAAGTAACATCTGCTAAGTAACGCAATTTAATTAAGCTGGAAATTCTTTATTATTCAATAAACAAATACCCTTTTAAAAGAATGTATACCATTGTTACTATAAAAAAAATCTACTATTTCTTTTAAACCAATTGTAAATTATACAATTGTGAAATAAACTTGTAATATACTTCCTTACAGTACATACATAACTTCCAGAGCATAAAGCTGATTTTTTTCTTCAGTTCTGTGTTAAAAACCTGTATAGACATTCTACATGCAGCATCAATGCCACGTAAATCAAATTACATCATATTTATATCAAGGTATTTTTGCACCAAATAGTTTCCTTTCTTTCTTTTAGCTGTTCCTGTCAAGGGGTCACCATAGCAGACCATCCAATCCGCACACAACTTAGCACAGCTTTTACGCCTGATCCCCTTTCTGATGCAACCCTTCCATTTTTTATCTGGGCTTGGCAACTGGCACTGCATGCAGTGGCTGAATAATATGTGGCAACCCACCGAAGCTGGGTTTTGAACCCAGTTTCATCAGTTCCCAAACCAACAACCTAGAGGCTTAGTCGCCCAAGCCACCATTCCCTCCAATTTTTGCAATTAATAGTAATAAATGCATTTTTCACCAGTAAATTATAGGTACCTAATTGTCTTCAAGTTTATAGCACATGTTAAGCCACTTCAAATCACAAACAGTGAGTATTTTAAATGTCACATTAATGCTTGTTGCACAGGGGACTTATTACGCAAAATTTGCTTTCTAGTCATTTTTTGTCATTGGTCCTTCTGCCATTATGTATTTTCCAGGGCTTGATAAAAGCCCACTAGATATCCTTCCCATGGTGACCTCACATATCGGTTGTTGCTCAGTTCTGATGTTCTCTGGTGGGGTGTGGCTCAGCAGTAGCTCATTTACATAGATCCTGAAATGGTGAATTTTGATGAGTAATCAAATAAAGGGAGTTTAAGGAATGAAAAGAAAATGCGTTGTCTGTAGGGGTATTTCAGCTGGAATGGTAACAGACACATTTTTGGGGGATGTTTGGCCAATTTGGTAAAGAACTTGCAACATACAGTATGGGACCTCTAAAGCCTGTAGCAAAATTATTGCTCTTTGTAAACTATAGTATGACATATTCTAATCAACACATTGAATAATAAGTTTTATATGTATTCAAATGTAGTGAACAATGCACCTGTAGAGTAACTACATTGTGAACAGGCCATAAGTAATTTTTGTATGCTGGCATAGAGAAATTTAATTCCAGATATTCATTAACCAGGAAAAACTAATTGTGCTAAGTAGTCTTTTTTTTTCAAACTTTGGAGAAAGACTAATAAGCCTTAAAAATGGATAAGGGAGAATAATTAAGAATTAGAAATCTTAAGAGGTGCAGATTTAGGGTGTATTGAATCTTTGCCTGTGTTTGAAAAAGAAGATATATTTATTAGGCTGAGGACCAGAGCAGGACTGTTTTCACTCGGGGAATGTCATCTGAGCCCATACACTCACACAGGATGTTGATAATGATGAATCCGCAGTTCATAGTCTTTGGGCTATTTATTTTTTAAAGATATTACACAATAGGCATTTAATAAAACACAAGCCAATAAATAAAACATACAACTATAAGGAAAACATATCAATGGGCCCTAAAATAATTGTAAAAGGTTTTAGCTCATTCATAATGGATCATATTTTGATTATATTCAGATCTTTTTTTTTCTGATTAAACAAGCAACTCTAAATTTCAAACTTGTTCTTTTACAACTGAACGGTTTTGACATTTCTTAATCAGTTAATAAACATACACAGCGGGCCACCAGTAATGTGAATATGAATAGGGCTTCTGAGAGACTACTGAAATATCAAATATGTTTCACACTTACAGTAGATGACCACATAACCGATTTGACCTTAATATATCAGTCATCTCCAAATATCCATGTAACGCTTTGAAATGTGCTTGAAATTAAAATGCCAGAACATTAAACTGAAAGTAGTTTAAAGACAAAGGAAAAATGAGCTACCTAGAAATTGCAGCTAGTCACACTACAAGCCTGTCATGATTTAAAGCAACAGGATATCTATGACTTTCTGTCGGTATGCTGCAGGCAAGTATGCTTTTGACGGATTTATTGGCGCCTTTTTTTACGCTATTCTCTTCTAGAATTTGCCTTTCGATCACCCTTATATTTTTTGCTAATTAATGTAATTATTGACTAATTAATTGCTTAGAGGATGTGAGGGCTTATGTGGTCTAACTTAACTGTAAACCTGTGTGTTTGTCATGTGACCAGCCTTGCGTTCTTTATGGAGACATGGAGACACGGGCGAGAGAGAGAGAGAGAGAGAGAGAGAGAGAGACTATAGGCTATAATAACCAGCGCTCTCTAGGCATGATGACATTATCCTGCCCAATGAATACTGCATCACCAGTCACTGGACTGTCTGGTGAAGTACCACAAACCCATTTATCTCTGATAGGTTTAAACATTTAACTGGGCTACGCAATGTCCAAGCAGAGGCAAATGGTTTTCCTAATTTGAAACTGTGATATTAGAATTGACCGACTTCCCTTTGACAGATTCCTGGAGATCGTAATGTGAAACGACCGGAAGTGGCTGTTTGTGTTCTGAACATGTCCGTTGCGACACAGAGTCAGAGCTAAACAGGAAGGACACCGTCGTCCACACAGCAAATATGCAAAACAACAATGAATACCGATATTATTGTGCCATAATTTCAAGACTCTCATTTGAGCCTAAAACTAGATTAATCTGTCAGTTTAAACACAGTTCTGAACAATAATGAATTACGGCCTCGAGTCATTTGATTGACGGTTTGGCCAAAGGTTTAAATAACCGAGCCGCTTATTGAAAGTTTGGAAAATGAGCAAGTTGATAGTTTTTGCAAAGGTTTTAATGTCTTATATACTTCACATACACATGCACATTTTTGCCTTAACAAGAAATGCGCTGTGCAGACTGTATAACAGTTTATCCGATAGCCAAAAATAATTAAAATAAATACCTGCCAATATAAAAAGTGTATTATGGTGTTTATTATTATTATCATTAGCAGTAGTAGTAGTAGTAATAATAGTAGCTGTTATAATAATAATAATAATAATAATTATTATTATTATTATTATTAGTAGTAGTAGTAGTAGTAGTAGTAGTAGTAGTATTAAGGATGTGAAAATAATATAATGAAAGTCATTATTTATTAATCAAACCTATCAAATAATTAGATTTTAAATAAATTAATGGCAATCAAATGGCCAAAAGCGATTAAAATACCTGCAGGCTTGTCTTTTTAAAATATCAGCCTTGCACAGGCATTAATGTAGATATCTGTAAAAGTATTTTTTTCACGAAAAGATTCACGAATCAGTAAGGCAGAGTTAGCAGCGCAAACAGTTATAACCTATCACCCTTTCACATTTATTACGTCCAAAGGGTGCTTCGTTCCAGCCCATTAAGTTTGTAGGGGCAAGCATAGAATTCTCATAATTTACCTAATGCACACAGTACATTGTTATGCACACATTATTATTATTATTATTATTATTATTATTATTATTATTATTAATATTATTTATTTATTTGTTTGTTTATTTGCTTATTTATTTTTCTGCAAAAATCGTTTTGTACCCATGTTTAAAGTTTTGCTTTGTGTTAAAAAAAAAACAGGAATGTGTGTTAGAAAAACAAAATGCTAAACTTTAAGTTATACGTTGGAATGAAAAATTAATTAGCAAAGTATAACACATACCATTATCAAAACGTTTTGGAAAATAGAATATCATCCGAAATGTAAAGTATTTTTTTGCAAGCACATTGCAGCAGGCCTGAATATAAAACCATCCACGTTCTCAATAGCATAGTTATATTAAACATTTTCATTTAATCGATTTTAATGAGATGTTGGGTTTAGGCATAATAGATTTCGTTCGTAATACAAGAACTTATTTAAAACAAAATATTTAATTCTTATGTGTTCTCGTTTTTTTGTGAGCAATATGTTTCGTTCATACTTTCATATACTAAGAACACATAATAACACTAATAACACTAATAACACTAGTAACATGTTTAAAATCGGAATTATTAGCTCAAGCAACTGTTAAGTCAATAATTATATTGGGGCTACTGAAGAAGAAGATGATGATGATTATTATTGTTGTTGTTGTTGTTGTTGTTAAAATGATAATGTTGATAACGGTGCCCACACGTCGATGTGTGGAATGACTCTGGATTAACAGCTGAGGTCTCAAGCAAGCAAAGCCGTAAGCTCTTGCTCTATTCACTCTATTCACTCACCACTGGAACTGCTGTTGTAAAACGAACTCTTCGCCGTTATGGATACAGGTTTTTGGTCCGTGTCGGTGGCTTCCAAGTATTTGCTGTGTTTTCTAGCTGATGCGCCGCCGAGGCTGTGCGTAAAGTCCGCGTGCGCGCCGTTCGCAGCGTAGCGCGCATGAAAGAAGTCACCGCGCGCACTGTGCCTTTGCGCAGGGTGAGCGAGTGGCGATTTCTGCAGCTCGTCGCACTGGAAGAACGAGGCGGAATTATGTTCCAGACCTGGAGATTGCTCCGGCGTCGTCCTGTTCGGAGGAGATCCGAAAGACAAACAGCTTTCAGTCTCCATTGTGAAGCTCAGAGCGCGTGCGCTGGCTGCTATTAACAGCGAAAAGGCTTGTGCGCGCTCGAGAGACGCAGACGTTTTCGCCCCTGTAGCGTCTCCATTTTCAAGTGGGTGGGATTTCAGAGATGAGAAACAAAGAGCCGTGAAACGAGAAGTAAAGGAGAGAGAATGCAGTGGTCTGATTCAATCTAGCAAGAATTCAATCACGTGAAGTTCCCGTCTGTCCAATTAACTATTTGTCGACAATGTTGAAGAACATTTTCAGGCTTAAAAAAAGAGAAAGAAAATGTACACACGGGCCGACCAATAGCCTATAAATGGCTATAAATAAAGGAAAAATAAACACACTTACATAAAAATGGTCACATGGAGGTAAATATTGTCATCTTTCCTATTTCAAACATGACGAGATTTAAGTGAGTAAAAGCATCACGCGTGACTCGAGTGGAAACTTCAAAACGTCATGAGCTCCATCAGTACGGGGAGCAAAACACATCTTAACACACAAACCCGAAGCACAATCAGCTCTTACTTGCTAATATTAATGATCAATATATTTAATTGAACAAATGAAAAATATATGTATTGCATTTTTCAGGCATTTTTTACGAATTTACATAGCTGAATACTGTTAAATGTTAATAAAAGATGTTGAAAGAAATGGGCAACATTTTTTATAGACATAGCAAAGTTTTATGAAAATGAGAATCCGAAATCATGGTTTG
Source organism: Clarias batrachus (assembly GCA_003987875.1). NCBI lineage: Eukaryota > Metazoa > Chordata > Actinopteri > Siluriformes > Clariidae > Clarias > Clarias batrachus. The sequence goes on along the minus strand of QMIH01000021.1, from coordinate 1,215,913 downwards.
TTTTGTTTTCCAATTATACGATAGCTGACCAGGCGATTAGCGAGGGCCATAATAAGCCGTGATAAATGTGAACATAACACCTACTACTGTAACTATTTCTTCTACTACGACTGCTACTACTATTAACAACAACAACAACAACGATAATAATAATAATAATAATAATAATAATAATAATAATAATAATATAAAACAATAACAACAAGTACTTTCTACGATAACCAGTATTATTGATTATAGCAGGAAGCACTAGTCCTTTTGTTTTGTTTGGATTTTGTTTTATGTTTATGTATTTACTATATTTTTTTTCCTCTGTGTAAAATTTAATCGAGTAATGAATGTAACGCGGCACGTAGTAACATTATTATTATTATTATTATTATTATTATTATTATTATTATTATTATTATTGTGTTGAATAGTATTATTGGTTATAGTAGAAAGTACTAGTCCTTATTGTTCGGGGTTTAGTTTTATGTTCCTGTTATGTATTTATTATCATTTTTTCTTTTGTGTAAAATTTCATCGAGTAATGAATGTAACGCGGCACGTAGTAACACGTCGCGCACATGTTCAGGCATAACTGTCAGATCTGTCAAAACAAATAGAAGCTTCATGGATGTTAAACTGCAAAGCTCGTTTGTTTTCATACTATTGTGAACTGAATATCCTGACATTCCGACTGAAATATTGATTAACTTCACATAAAAAGTTTTACAAAATTTGCACATCTAGCATAAATATACATCAGACCGTTAAATATCAAGTCATGTCAATTCAATAATGTATATATTATTTCATGTTATAACGCTAATTATATATTTGTAGTAAATACAAATTTATAAGAAATTTGTGTTAGAAGTAGATGCTTACTGTCTGAATTATTTGACAAATATTATACGGTCCCATCATACCGTCCACTTTAATTCCTAGGTAGTCCAAAAGGCTTTACAAGACTAAGATCATGTTCAAACGTCACTGAAACATCTATTAAGAAGGACCTGGAGAATTCGGTCTCACAAAAACACGAAAACTGTTAAGGTCTGTAAGGTGTGTTCACTGCAAATCAACTGCTGGGTGCATACCATAGTGTAAAAATAATATCTGAAAACACACAGAAAATCTGGGTTTTGCTTTTTTTAAAAGCTGAAATAAATGTAAAAAGTTGATATATTTAAAACAAAAAAGCAAACATTCTGTGTCTCATATTTATTGTCCAAGAGTCTGTATTATTTTTCTGTTTATATCTTCTGTTGAAGCATGTGTTCAAACGACACTGATGGGTTTGATCTAAAACTGATCATAAGTTTTTATCTTGTAGCCCTAGAGTGTACAATCATTAAAGAGAACAAGAACCGATGACGTTTTTGCAAACATGAATGGTATATAGATTGTACGTTTGGCCGTAATAATTCAATTTGAAATGAAATTGGTTGTATTAACATAGAAAAAGTTAATACAACTTTTTCTATTCTATTGACATAGAATAGAATATGTTAATAGAATTTCTATTCTATTAACATAGAATAAGTTCTGCCACAACACACACACGCGCGCGCGCGCGCTCTCTCCACAGTGGTGTCCAAAACTCTGAGAGCTCTTAGCATTTTATTAGAGCTCTCAGAGATTTGGACCCCACTGTGGAGAGAGAGCGCGCGCGCGCGCGCGCGTGTGTTGTGGCAGAACTTATTGTGGGTATTATTACACAGTTTGTGTGCAAATCCTATCACATAAAAAGAACTGCGTGAAAATCTTTACTAACCTGTTTTTTTAATCTAATGGCTATTTGCAGTACGTCTAAAATACAGTCCACATGTAAACAAATCTCTCTTCTTTTAAACGGTGAAACACACACATTGCCTATATAACCCACTCACCTTTTGCACACACACACACACACACACACATGCGGAGTTGGTTAAATTTGTATAAGGACCTTCTTCAAGTAACTCATGACTGTTGATTTGGACGTTGCTGTTACAATCTCTGCAAGCAATCTCCAAACACAGGGTACTCACACAGCTTTCACTGGTTTGAAGACGCCTTAGAAATTTGTTGGATACCTGTAAGGCCACACGGAGACCGACTGACGGACAAGTGTATAAACAGCAAGGCCATTTACTCCTGGAAGCACAAGAGCCAGTTTATTCCGCTCCGGATCCTCAAACTTTCCTAAATGGCCCATGACGCAATAATAGTGGAATTTGTTGAATACATATGCTTGGCAAATAACCTTCATGTTGCATTTATAACCTATTCAATGGCTATCTTAATCGACACCATGACTATAATTCACTGCATATAACCGATTTGATCTAATTATAAATAACGTGCACGGCGTGTGTGTGTGTGTATGAGCACTTACTCGATTGATTTGCGAAAATTTATAGCCTGACAATAAATATGGATTTGTGAATATTTTTATATTGATGGACAAACACACGCCATATCAAATTATACAGGCTATAATAAGGAATCTGTTTGCCATTTTAATTCATATTCAAACAGGTTAGGAAGTAGAAGTTATGTATTATTAATTATGATCAATATATGTATGTCTATTATAATAATCAGACCATTCGCCCAGAATGAGGTTTGAAAAGAAACTCCATTTAAATGTGATAAATCTGTAAACAAATTCAATCACTAGTGACCCAGAAAAAAAAGACAGTCTTATTTAGATCTTCTTGGTGAGCAATATAGGCTGGTGGAGCTTTATGATTATGATTATGCTTATAATAGAAGCGACGTGAGTGCGCAGAGAGGATGTCAGAAAGTGCGCTTCTCTCATCCATACACATATAGTACCATCGCACACATACCTAGTCCCTGTGTTCAGGCTAAAACTGCACAGGATGTAAATCCAAATCTCTATACCTGTTATATGTTTATGGATAATGATTATTTCCGTAATAACTGTGGAAATAATCATTTCCAAATTTCCACATTTCCACAGTTATCATAATCAAAGCACAACATAATTTTGTGTTTAAAGCACAATGTCTATCAGCTTGGTTTAGAGTTCTAAACTTTGCGCAAAGGAATATTGGTTGAGTTTAATTCTGAAGCATTTTAAGTGTGTGTGTGTGTGTGTGTGTGTGTGTGTTTTATTCCATTAATATGTTTTGCAGTGCAATTAAAAATACTGAAAAAGCTGGTTTGGTTTCATTTAGTTATTTTACTTTCTTTTTATTAACCTTGCTGCAGTGTTAATGTTATGCTGATAGACTTTGCTGTGTATCTTTGGCAAGAATTGGGAATTTTTCACTCGTGTCAGCGGATCCCCAGAAAAAAAAAACGCTCTGTTCCCGCTGTCGCGCGCACGTGCACTTCTCCCTCCTAATGCACATTTCCCTCTACATAAATTGTTTTATATACGTGGTGTATTTATTTGTCTATATCTCTATATTTAGTGCAGATATTTTTCTGTATTTTCTCTTTCATATTTGCTTTTGTTTTGCACGGGGAACTATGAAACTGCACAGGATTTAACCATTAAAATTTGTACATTAAGAGTTCCTGAACCTCCTAAAAGTGTTTAGACTTTTTTCCGTTATCATAGCTTTTCTTCCTAAATCAATTAAGATTCCACAGTGTTGGTGAGATAACATAATCTGTGTTTGTGTTGTACTTGAGCTTCAATTCATTTACAATATTGAAGAAATAATTTTTTCATTTGTTACTTTAGGGATTTAGATGCATTAAGGACTTGTATTATTCAATTACTCCTGTGTGATTCAGGGGAAACGGTAAACACATTGTGTTACAATGAAAACAATACAAAATATATAGCGTTATAGGCTGACTTAGGGCTACTGAACTGGTTTAAAGCTTGGGTGTTGCAAAATGACACAAAAATGATTGATGAAAGCAATGTTAAAATGTCTGCTTGCCCCATGCTTCTATGATTTTCACTCAGTGTACATACTAAATGACTCAGATTACATAAAAGTTCATTCCTATTGGGACTTGGGGTAATGGAGTATGCTCAAAATCCAAACCCCAGAGAAAAAAAAATGCATCGCAGAGAAGAGAGCATGCAGACCAGACGCTAAAATTTCTTGGCCTGCATCTTTTTCTTTCACCCTGACACGACTGGCTCAAAAACAGCTATGTGAAATGACAGGTTAGCTGAAGTCTAAAAAACAACTTCACTAGTAACCTGTATAGGCATGGCAACGGGGACAGAGGCCTTTCTTTTCACAAGAGGGATGTGTTTGGCAATTTCAAGCCAACTCTCCATTACAGCAACTCATGTAACAGACAGAAGCACAGATTGTGAACAGTTTCAAAATAGATTACATGGTGTCCTATAATATGCAATAAAACAGATAAGACACACACACACTCACGTGCGCACACACACACACACGCACGCGCGCACGCGCACACACATGCAGAGGTTTTTTATTGACATTATTTTCTCTATATAACACATAGCATTCATTAGTCAAAAATGGTTCAAGAAGATTTAATGCATTCACTAAATAAACAGAGATAATTCTATAAATATGTTCTTATATTTTAATGTTGATCAAAAGCACAATTTATATGAGTCATATCAAACATGAATCATATTCATGTCATGTTACAGTATAACACAGGCCAGAATTTAAATGAAAGTTGTTGTTTTTTCTTTTCTTTCTTGAGCTATAAAACACACAGCAGCTTCAGATTTACCAGAAGTTTGACCTCTCCCTCCTGGTCAACCTGACTTCTCGGCTGCTCTTGTTTCCTGAACCTGAGGCTGCTGAACCTGTCCCTGGCATGACCCTGTGCAGGAAATCAGTCCAGTCTGTGGTCCATAGTCCCAGACTCTGCCTCCCTCTTTGTGCTGTGCTGTGAGACTGCATTTTCGGCTCAGCTCTGGGTTCAGAAAGCAGAGTTAAAGGTGAGCCCTCTAAGCTCTTTAGCTCTCAAGTTGCTATCCTTGGGTTAACCGTCCTTACATCCTCTCACTCTAATTTTCCCTTCTCTGTATCCGGTGATCTGTTTTTCCTTATCTCGCTGAAAAGCCTATTTACGGCAAGAGACACCTGAGGCTTAGTGTAGACCTGTGATATTTTGAACTTATACCTACTGTACAGTACTGCATGGTTTTACAAATTGATTAATCACAGATTACAGACTAAGATGCAGTTGTCTTCAACTTGGTCATAATTTGATACTCATGGCTAATGTTTAGTGATCGTAGTCCTCTATGGATAGGCATTAAGTAAAGCTAGATACTTATTGTTCCAAAATGCTACTAAACAAACCCTGTGATATATAATAATGTTTAATGGTCTGCTTATTTGCTCAACATGCAGTTTTAACCAATTGTTTTTCACAATTTCTCTGAACAATGAAACCACTGTGTGCTCTCAGCAAACTGATTTATGCATGCTCGGAACATATGTAGAGGTCTTTGTTCTATCAGTACTTCCAAACAGCCAGCTAACCTGAGGTTTGCATTAAAATGTGAAGGAGGAAAGGGAAGGGCAGTAATTCAATTACATGCCCTGAATGTAGAGAGTTGATCCCATGCAAAAAGGGGATGGTTCTTCCTCTGAAGGCTTTTCTCCTTTTCTCTCTTGCTGTCCAACACGCTGACCAGCTGAGGGTTTGACTGACAGTTGATCACCCCTGGGTCATAAGACAGGACAGAAGCAGTCTGGGAAGCGGTTTTATTCTGAGTTTGTTTCTGAGAACCTTAGGAGGTGGAATGTGTATGTGTGCTTGTTTGTGTGGGAGGGGGGTTTTGGGTGAAAGTTGGGTGACTGTCCTCTCTTTGACCCTATGTTTGGCCACAAAAAGCTCAGTGATCCCTGTCACATTATATCATATTATCAATATGCCTTACTTTTGGGAACATCATTTGAAATAATTAATAGAGAGAGTTTTAGGTCTAAGTTAGATGAATATCACTCTAGGGGATATACTGGTGCTCATGACCTGTGCATAATAAAAAAAAAAACATCATTTGTGGGTGTATGGTTTCTTATGCTCATCTTAAACTTATAAAAGGAGGCAAAAAGCTCTTTCACAATTAGACACAGGGTTCACCCATGCATCCATCCATCCATGCATCCATCCATACACTCAACCAACCCAGCCAGCCGTTTCATCCACTCCTACAATGTTGTGCATATGTACATTCTCATATTTAAAACTGACTCACTAATCAGTGACAGACCAAAGGACCTTCGTTTACCTCCTTCCAGTCTGCAGGAATCCATAAACAGGCATCTCAGCAAAACCATCTGGGTATCAGTTGACCTGCTGTGGACGCACACCATTGCTAAAAATAAATAATCCCTAAATGTGTTTATAGTGGTTGGAGAATAAGTGGTGAAGCATCTCTGTGACCTGTGGCTCTGATTGAATTAAAAGTGGGTGCACAGTGACCATGAAGTTTCTAGTCTGGAGCATGGATGCTAAGGCCATGGGATTTTCATTAGTTCCAGCCTCAGGCTGGAAACCTCTTCTTAGATACTGCTAACCACCAGAGAGTTGGCTCAGGTTCCCAGTTTACATCTTTCCCCACTCTGGCCCTCTACAGTAAAAGCCAAACCATTATCCCAACACCTTCACTATATAGCATTCCGTTGTTGGATAAAATACATACACAGGTTCTATATGACCAGTATTGTCGATATCTTAGGTATTCTGAATGTATTAAGAAAAGCCATATAACTTTAATAATATATACTGTACCTGTATATATACACTAAGAACAATTTATTTGTTTATGCAATACAGGGAAGGTTATATAATATTTTAGTAAATGTTTACATCTAGATGGTATTTCACTGTTATGAATATGGACAGATGCAAATGCAGGTTGACCAATCTTTACTAAAGTTTTAGAGCAGGAAACAATTTCCAATGGGACAAATCAGGCTTAACAAATTCAAAAACTGGGAGGATTAATACGGATTCAGTTTTCACAGCTTCAGGGCTTGGCAATGATAGGCAGGAAAAACACAGAGCATTATATAATTGGGGGAGTGATCTCAAAATTCTTATATGTCGTGTGGGTGTTGGTAGTGGGATGTTCAAGTGGTACTAATAAATTAAAGGAGCTGATCTGTAGCAGATGAGATGGGATGTGTAGTTTTCAGTGGGCTTGCTTGTAGCCACCTGTTTAGATGGATTTTGTACATTACAGTATGTTCAGACTTAAAATCAGTGATTCCAGTTCAAACTGGGCCTTATAGCTTATAGCTGCGAGGTCCCTGGTTTGACATTGACCTTGGGATACTTTCTGTCCTAAGTTTTTACATGTTCTCTTTGTGTGTGTTTGTGTATGAGTTTCCATGATCTCTGGTTTCTTCCATCCTTTTAATAGCACTGCTATGTGTCTCGGCTACATTAGTCCCATAGACTCTCAGCTAGGATGTATGGTATTCGCACCTCATGTCCAGTGTTCCATGTGACATGATTTACCCTTTCTGAGTTTGATCCAGAGCTTGATCCTGATCCCACTAGTGTCCAGTGTTCCCAGAATAGGGTGCAAATAGAAAATAAATGAAAAATGAATGAGGGGATTATAATGAAAGGATCTCAGTAACATGGTGAGATGGTTAGCCACAAAGACTTTACACTAACCTATTAAACAAGGCCTAACAAAAGTGATTATAATATCAGACTTTTCTTTCTGCAAAAACACAGAAAGATGGATGCTTGTCATGATTGTCAAATTAATTAAAGAATATCTACATATATCTTGTGGCATTACTTGTGAGCTGTAATATCTTGATATTTAATGCTATGCAGATTGCAAGAATTGTTTAAATCATCAGGGAGTAGTCAGTTATTTAATTTTAAAGTTATTAAAAAAAATTTTTTCATTGCAATGTTTTATGTTTATGGAAGAGACTTCACAGAGTAGGTTGTGAATAACTGTCTACTTGCAAATTTCCAAATTGATAGTCAAGGAATGGGTTGGCTTCTGAATAGTGGGCTACTTAAGAAGGTACCTGCATAAAATTACAGTTCAACATGTCTTAATTAAAAAA
>QMIH01000021.1:1172401-1207844 GCA_003987875.1 Clarias batrachus | reverse complement strand
ATACTAAACATTAATTGCATTGCATTAAAAGCATTGTCAGCCTGTTATGTCTCCAAATGAAATGTCCCATTAGTAATCTCCTGAGACAGGTTCTAGACCCACTGCATCCCTGAACAGGTGAGATGATTTGCTGTCTTCAGAGATGATCCTAAGTTTAACGAAACCCAACTCTGGAATATTATTGTGTCTATTAATTAAAAAAAAAGAATCCATGGTAATATCCCTTTTTATCCCCAAATAAAATGTTTGAGTTGTAATTATTTTGCTTTTATATAATTGCTTTTATTTGATTTGTGTTTTTGTGTAATAAATAAAAAAATCATCTGAACATAAAAGGTCTTGGGTATTAGGCAAACACAACCTTAGATAAACTACATATAACTTTTTTAATGGCATCATCATCTGTTTAACTAAAATGAAGCCAACAACAACAACAACAACAAAAAACATGTGGGCAAATTATGATTCAATAGCTAGTAGAGCCGCCTTTAGCAGCAATTTCTTGTTATGAAGTTACCAGTCTCTGACATGACTCTGAAGGAATTTTGGGCCCATTCTTTTTGGGCATTTTCTTATGCACAGCTCTTTGACTAGGTCATTCCAAACCAATACATTTTTTTAGCCATTTTGATGTATATTTACTGGTGTGTCTTAGATCATTGCCCTGTTGCATGACCCATTTCTGTCATGACCACAATTTCGGTCATACTCTTGATGACTCTAGAATTCTCTGGTATACAGAGGAGTTCATGGTCGGCTTATTGACAGCAAGGTTCTCCGGTCGCGTGGTTGCAAAACAAGCCCAAATCATCACCCTTCACCACCGTGCTTGACAGTGGGGCATGAGATGTTTATGCTGAAATGTTGTTTGGTTTTCCCCAAACATAGCGCTGGGCATTAAAGTCAACCAACTCTACTTATATCATCTGTCCATAGAATATTGTTACAAAAGCTTTATGCTTTGTCCAGATGCAGTTTTGCAAACATCAGCCATGCTTCCATGTTCTTTTTAGACAGAATCAACCCTTTCAAATTAACCACACAGTTTTCTTTTTGTGCTGTCACGGACTTGGCCATTTAACATTCTCAGTAAAGCTTGTAGTGTCGGAGATGTAACATCATTTTTTTTCTTTCTTTCTTTTGTATTTCTCAGTACATTGCACAGTTTGACCTTGGGGTGAATGTGATGGGATGTCTGAAATGTTTTTTACTTGCAAATAATCTTTCACACTGTAGAACCTTGAGCTCTAAATAGTTGGGAAATGGTTTTATAACCCTTTCCAAAATGATGTAGAGCAACAATTGCTTCTCTAAGACCATGGTTATGTCTTTCCCTTTCTACATTGTGTTAACACACACCTGAATGCTGGAGAGCAGTAAACTGCCAAAACTTCTGCTTTTATAGAAGTCTGCACAGCTGCTGCTGATCAAGAAATCAAGGGTCGATGAGTAGCAGCACCTGGCGGCAACTTACCCTCTTAAATCCTGTGAAAGCAGTAAGGGAGTACTTAGTATTGTCCACATGTTTTTTCTTTTTGACTAACTGAATGGTGTCATTTTGAGAAATCGTACAAAACAAAATCTTCCACTACTGCTGCTGGGATTGCAGCAGAACATAAAATAAGTATTCAAAGACGTTTGGCTGCAGCTGGACAGAAAGAGGCCATATTTTGGACCGGTGTTGACTCTATGTCATTGTCATTGTCATCTGAATTTCTGGTGGTGATGAACGCAGATAACGTTCTTATTTATTTGACAGATAAGTAAATACTCCAGTGTCAATAAATGTGTTAAATGTATCCAAATAATACATCCACAAAGAATATCAATAATGCAAGGACATACCTATTATTAAAATGTATTCATAAAGATAAGCTGGTAGCTGAACAGAAGGTTTTTATTCTAAAACTGTCCGTGCAGAACCTGTTTACACCTCATTAATGAATTTAATGTCTAGATCAGTGTCTTTGTCTACTCAGAAGTGTCCAAAATAAGCCTGGATCTTAAGCTGCTGCTAATCTTACTTGAAACCAGCTGTGTAGAATTTGATAGTGATGTGCAACCCACTTAATTTTAACTCGTATTTTATTTCGATTTCTGGAACAACAAAGCTAACTGCTAGAGAAATTCCTTCAAGAGTAGGCAGAAACAGAATTAAATAAACCTTTGTCTTGTGCACCTCTTTCAACTTTGTGCAATGTGATTTCATTGGGTTAATGGTCTATTAATGCTGCAGAAGAGACAGCAGAATTAAGAAAGAAGAAAAAGAAATCAAAACTAAAGAAATATTTTCCAGCTTTAAAAAAAAAAAAGACATTTTGACTTCTTTCTTGACTGTCTCCTTTATTTACCATCTGCCTCACTGTCTCACCTCAACCCCTAATAACACTACATTGCTGCATTGGAGCGTGATAAAAAACCCTGAAATATGCTTACTTTTTCAACTTAAATTTTTAGCTTAATTTTTCAAGAGAGATGACAAAATAGTGCAGCAGAATGCATGGCAGCTGTGTAAGCCAAGCTGCCTTGGAACACTGTAGGTCATCCTAAGCCGCCCTTCAGCCCATCCTCATCCTGAAAGCCTGAGGGCAGAGCTGCTCAGTATGACCCCTCACAGAGCCACCCAGACACTCACTATAATACAACCTTTCATATGTATCTAATACTCAAATACGAGATTCATAGATCTGTGAACCGCTGATTATTTATTCTTTTACAAAAGACACACTCACACAGAATGAGATAGACTTCAACAAGTTATCAAAGACTGAAAGCCCAAAAGCTGAAACCAAAACGCAGTTCTCTTTTTCTCCATATGTACAGAACAAGCGACACATTAATGAGTACTGAGAATAAAACACTAATTAATTATTAAGATGTTTTGCATATAAACCGCAACTGTTACTCAGATGGAGTATAAACTAGATATAATGGATAAAGAGTACAAGAGGAGTAGCAGAGAGAGTGGACTGAAAAAAATATTACTACCATACTCTCTGATTCTGCCCATTTTTTCCCTCTAAAAGGCAGTGGCTGACCTTACATTTTATCCTGATCATACTAAAATGTAAACTGTTTGGAAATACTCAGCACTTAGAGATATTGGAAGCAGATGCCATTGGAAGCACAGCATCCCTCTTATGCTTTGATGGTGGAACTTTTTTTTTTACACAGAGTTAAAAATAAATACACAGTCATCATTGTATAAAATCCCCTCAATTCTCTTAGCGCCAACTAATCCGTAAATACTCTCTGTCCAATCCAGGAAATTCATGCGATACAGCAAGCAATGTATCATTAACCCAGTCTATTGGGGTGGCTCAGGAATAGCAGTAATGATAAGGCTCAGACTGCCTGCTAAAAGCATTCAGGAGTTCTGCAGGCCTGAAGCACGGCAGAAAATCTAATTTATGGAAGTTCTGCTGCAGCAGGATTTGCACTTCCGAAGCAAGGATACTGTTACACCAAGCGGAACCTGGACTGTGACTCCGGTGTTTTGGAAGTTCTTCAGGCAAGCAGAACATACCTGAAAAGTCGTCCGAGAGGCTTTTCATGTTGATATGAATGTTTGAGACTCAGAAATTCACTGGAGGCACCAATGCTGTGCTGTGTTTTCTTTTCTTTCTTTTTTTTTAAAAAAAAAAGTTAAAAAATAGACTGGGTGTTAAAATCTTTAAAATATAATTTATCTGAAAGTGTAATTGCACTGGATCTTCCACAAGATAATGTGTTCATGTGAAAGGAAACTTTTATTAATTTTTAATGCTTGCTGAAGTAGATAAATTAATTGAAATAATAAACTCTATTAAAGAATGATCTGCTTTAAAACAACTATTCCATTTTGCCATTTTAGCATAGTAGCAAAGCATACCACAATGTGGTTGTTATTTTAAACATTACATTATAAGTCGTTGCTTACACAGCTTAAACACTTTATTGAGGAATGATCAGAGGAGCTCACCATCAAGTTCCGCACTGCAGTCAAGTGGCTGGGCCATATTCAGACATATCTAGATACCGTAGCTATTATGCTACGAACAATGTGTAAGATTGGTGACAGGTGACAGCAGATTGCAAACTGCAATAATTGTTTTGGGCATAAACGGAAATTGTTTTATGTAAAACGAAAATGTAGATAAAATGTTTAATTGAAAACATTGCCTGAATAAGAAAATAACATATCTTGATTTTTCATATCTCGAATAAGTGCTTTATATGTCTAAATAGAACAAAATTAAGAAATAAAATAATTTTCTTGGAACTATAATCAAGTTAGCGTTTTTGGAGAATTATTATCTTTTTTTTTTTTAGATAATATTCGAGTACAATAAGATATTTCAAAATAATATTAACATATACTGACATTACCGTAACTCTAGTATTTTTACCTCTGATAACTATTTCTAGTGAATAACGAAACTGCCCATCCTTTGAACTCCCCATTGTATGAAAGTAAACAGTGCAAGCAATCAGATCCACAGGAAAAAAAAAAAGAGTCACCCAACAGAGATCCTCAACCTCATGTTTCAACTGATTGGAATGTCTTGGCGCTGATACAAAATCTGATAAATATAACATTAATGAAAATAGTTCCATAGATCACATTACTTGTCTTGGTAGTGTTTATAATTTTTGTTAAACATCATTATCTGGCACTAAATGTAGTCATGTAGGCACACACTCAGAAATAGTCCTGCATGGAGGAGAACTGGCTATGACCTCTCGATGGCCAACCACCCCCCAGACAGCGGGCCTCAGGTTCCAGCCTCCAAATGCTGTATGGATCCTGCAGGGTGGACACCCCCTACTCTTTCCTTCTCTCTCCCTCCCTCGAAATGATCTTTCTCCAGCACTTTGAAAAGCTCCCTGTGTCACCAGACTGATTAAAACAAACATGGGTCGTATTTTGGTATCTAATCCAATTGTACTCTTTTTCTTCAAGCTGGCCCTGGAGCGCAGAGTACTGGTGTTCGGGACCCGCTATAGCCCCCCCCCCCTCCAGAGATGGGCTTCAATTTCAAACACTTTAGGACTTCACATAAGGACAGCAAAGCGTAAATAAAGGTTTACTGCCAACATCTGAAAACCTGCAGGTAAAAGAAGGAGATTTGCATACGGATATGTATATATGATTGTAGCATCATGACCAGTGTATGATTAGTGATGAACTAGTACTTGTATTGGAAGCCAAAGACACATGCCTTCATTGAAGTTATACCCAGTACATATATACATACATGAAATTTGTTTTTGTGTGTTGGTGTGTGGCAGCGAACTGATATAAGGATGAAAGGCAGGGGTCTCTGAGGGGTGACCCTTGGTTTTCTGGAATGGTAGTTTTGGATGGGGGTAGATCATTGGTTTTAGCCCATGTTTATTGTTTTATTAGTAAGGCCATGTTGAGCTTGTGGAGTCAAGATGCTCACTGACCTGCACAAAGTAATACTTTAAATCACAGCCTTATGTATAAAGTGTGTAGACCCTTCACTAAAAGATGACACAACTGATAAAATTTCATCATATTCAACTGCCACTACAGCACTGCAGAATGATATCAATTTTATATTTTCATCCTGCATCTCTACGGTGGGTGTAGACCATTAATTATCCGTAAACGGGTTTTTTTCTGTAAAGTTTTTACAATGCTAGTCACAGAAGCGTAATGCCTTTAATTTTCCTATCACAATCTTCTATTCAGTGTATCAGATTATATCCCATACGGTGTGTTGCCAGATTATAAGGTTTTGGCATTAGGATGATCCCTTTACAAACATTGAAGATAGTCTCATTCAGTTTGAAACTGGAGATGCTTAGAGAATTGATTTTAAGAGTACTACTTCTGTCTATGTTTTACACTTTTGAAGGAAAGTTATCATTTTGTTGAGCTTTTGCAGAAACGTAACTAGCATGACGTCAGTCACACTAGTGGATGGAAGAAGTACTCTTAACTGACATTAGTCTACTACGCATTTTCCCTGCTGATTATGCTTGAGATGTAAAAATAAAAGTGTATTTCTATCAACTGATAGCTTCTGTTTTGCTAATTATTTTTATATGCAGTAATTTATGTCAGAGTGAACTCATTCAAAAGAGAAATAAATGAATGAAGAAGGTAATATGGTACTGTAATTCGCAGGAGTTTGATTTGTTATTATATGGCGATTACCTCAGACGATGTACTGTATGATTACATGATTCATCATGGATTTGGTGGCATTTGCTAGCATTAGCATTAGCTTATTCACTGCTTATGTTCAAGATGAGACGAACATGCTGTGCATTACGCTTCATAAAAAGTTGTGCAGGTAATGACAACTAATATTGACATTTCAAGCTTTCTAATTAGCAGCTGACTATCTTCTCCAGACTTGAATCCGAAATTGTGTAAAATGCAAAGCTAGTGCTCTATGTAGGGTGTACAATCCCTTGTTGCACACACCAAGTAGTGCCCTCGTTCAGAGGTTAGAGAAGGAGTTCTGTTTTTTGTTTTTTTTTAGCCTTCTGTTAGACACTAGTTGCATTGTAGTTTGCATTAAGAAGCAATTAAAAATGACTTAGAAGCAATTACTAAGGAGACAATGTGTTTTTTTTGCACTGGCATCTAATAATTAATGTCGCTTTCACTGTCCAGAGCAGGACAGGATCATGACATACAGACATTGTGATGTGATGTGCAATAGGTCTACACACAAAATCTATTACTTCCCTTTATTTCACCACTGATTTATTAATTCTGGGAGAATTAACCATAAGTTGTCTGTGTATGACTCCAGCTTGCTAATTTGATCTTTTTCACAGACTATCACAAACTTTGAGCTAGACCTTTAAAATAATACTCATTATCCATATTCTCCACTTGTATTGTGTAAGATTTCTTGTCAAGAGGATACTGAGGGCACTGGGCAAATACTCACGTGGAAGAAGGGAAACCATGGTGCATGTGGTGAGAGTTATTATATTAGATATAAAGTACTACAGCAAAAGTGTGCAAAAACCAGAAAGTTAAAATGCAACATTCATAACATTTCACACTGCATCTAGAAATATAAGATTTTGTTATCAACCAGTTTTTAGATCTAGGTGGTTTATTGCCACTTCTATCTATTATTCTATAATTTATTCTATAATTCAGCAGAGGAAGGTTATTTTACTGAGATGTATGTACGGGCACTAACTTGGATATTGGTTAAAAATATTAATCTAATAAACAGACCCCATATTTGTAAAAAAAAAAAAAAAAATAAATAAATAAAAATTTTAATAGCTAGTAATTATCTTGGAGTAACAAAAGATCCTCATTCCGCAAAGGTTTTACTAAATTAATCACTTGGTTCCTAAAATTAAGAGATCCTGAACTTTTCTTAGTAAATATTGTATATATTACATTTCAATACTTGAAATTAGTAACAGTAAAACTATTAAATTACATGTATATAATTATACTATATTATTATAAGTACTCTGAACCTCTCTAATATAGGAACATGCTGTTGCAAAATTCTGTTAAGACAGCACATAGCATTACTGAACCAAGATTTGACCAACTGAAGCAACCTCAGATCATATCACTACATCTAGAATCTTGTACAATGGGCACTATGCATAAGGGGTACATTGCTTCATGCTCTTCCCTTCCTACCATGACACCCAACCCTTGCTCTGGCATAGGGTCAATCTGTACTCATCAGACCGCAAGGAATTTTCCATTGCACCAAAGTCCAATCTTTATGCTCCCTATACAATGAAGATATAATAACGGGACAAGACTTTTTTCTGATTAGCCTTACTAACAAGTGCTTTTCTTATTGCCGCACAGCTGTCTAATGAAACTATTTTCAGAATGTGTACATTTTATTAATTTATTACTATATTTATTAATGTATTTATTACAATTTTGCACCTGTACATAACCACAATCTATTAAAAAAATAGGGATGTGATTGAAGTGTAGAACTTCAATTTAAGGGGATTAACAAAAATATTGCCTTATCTATTTAGGAATTACAGCTGTTTTTTTTACACAGTCCATCAATTTTACAGGTTCATCAGCATCATACATAAATGACAGCATACATAAACAAGAAATCTTCATTCCGATTAGAGATTCCAACTTTACATGGATGCTGATCTGATAAGATGTGTGTTTACATGAATTTAAACATTAAAAAAAAGGTTCTAACTGCAAAAAGAAAAGAAAAGAGAAAATCGCAAGTTATGCAGCCATTAGTAACTCTTTATGTGTATAATATCATGCTTATAAGGAAATAGGCTAACATTTATGTTTGTTAACAGATGTGGCTTTGTTGCGAGCTTACATAACGCATAATTCCACAGAGTTCCACAAATAATAATATAGCTTGCAACAAAATCATTACACCCTAACTAGCACATTGTTTATTTAAGTTTCACTTTTGACTGGAAGTACATCATAAATGACTGTGATTGTATTGAATGGGTCTTGAGCTAAGTTTGGGGAATTTCTAACACTGTAGGCAAACCTAAAAAATATTATGTTATTATTTTATGTCTTTTACAATATATTGTAAAAGACATAAAGTTGTGAGAGTTGTGCTTATGTTAAGGGATTTGAAATAGGGATATTATTTATATTGTTGCTGTTCAAAATGTTCCATAATTTCTTTGCCTTGAGAAGCACTTGGGGGTTTTTTTTATGGCATGTTTTTGGTTGTTGTGTTTTCTTCCAGTACACCGCCACAACGCATTACTATGTAACCGGACAACAGTTTTATGGGTGCCTAATGCTTACTGATGTGTGTGGGAGCCCACCTGGTCCAATACCATATTCAGAGCTAGTGTAGCATAAATTCTTTAAAAGTAAGTTACCACTTAACTAAAGTTGCCAGTTCACACAGTGCATCACAGGGCAGATTGCTCATTCTGACCCCTGTCCACCACCCAAAATGGCTACCATGGGGATGTGAGAATCAGAACTGAACCAACAAATAATAGAAGAAGGTGGCCTGGTCTGATGAATCACATTTTCCCTTTACGTCATAATGGACAGCCATGTGCATTTGCATCACTTACCGGGAGATGAATGTTAGTTTGAAACATACCACCTACAGTACCTAAACATTGTTGCAGAGCAGACCCCGCTTCATAACAATGAAATTCCCAAATAACAGTTTTAATCATTTTATTCTGCAGAATAATACAACCTGTCATACTGCAAAACTTGTTTAGGAATTATTCGCATTGATTTGCCCTCCAAATTCCCCAGATCTCAGTCCAGTGCAGCACCTGTCAGATGTGCTGCACAACCACATCAGAATTATGGATGCTCCATCACAACTTAACTTCTACAGAATCTACTGATAATCTGTTGATGCCGGATACCACAGCATACCATCAGAGGTCTTGTGGACAGCATGTCTTAATGTGTTAGAGCTTTTTTTGGCAGGTGGTTTTAATGTTATGGCTGATCGGTGAAAATACTAAGTGATGCTATCTATGGGTTCCAAACTTGGAAGAATATGATTTTAAAGTATTTAGAATAACATTTAATTGATACTTTTCTGAGTTGGTCCAGCTCCTTAAAAGGGGGATGGGGGACACAAATAGAATAACCATAAAGATGGCTAAAATTAACCATATATTGGTTGATGTCTAATTTTTTGTGCATATATATATATATATGTGCCCTGAGCTGTATATATTTATTATACTGTAATACTGTTTCTATATACTGTAGGGATATTCTGTTCCCAAGGTCAGGGTTGAGATCAAATGCTAAGACTATATGCAGCCATAGATTTAACAGACTGTATCACAATCACAAACTTTCACTCAATAGCACCTTAAGCTATGTCAACAGCCAGGTCCTTAATTTTGCAAACCTTATCTTATATTCCATACACAACCAAACATTATAAAATACACTGTTTGACATATTGCTGATAATTGTTATTAGTACTTTTTAGGGGAAAAAATGTATGCTTTTGCTTGTTAAAAACCAAATGACTCTAAATATATTAGTTTTTAACTTTCAACCTGGATTTAAACATCGAGGCCTAAAAAAAAAACTGGCACCATGCATTTTATGATCGAAACCCTATGCTTTGTCACTGCCTTGAAGTAATAATGAATCTTCTCTCCTTAAATGGCCAAAACCCCTGAGTCGCTACTTCAAAAAGTGAGACAAGCACCGGGCAGGAGATGTATGTCCATAATTATTCTCTATAATGACCAGACTGCTTGAGGTAAAGAGCTCACTTGGTGTTTAAAAAACATCAAACTGTATATCAGTTTTAAAAAACATGGAGCTTTTATGGTGTTTTTCACTATGTTTAAGATCAAGACAAAGGTCACTCACAATCATGATGGTGCAACATGAATACTGCAGACGAGAGGTAATGTAAAAAATATGCTGTTTTCCTTTTTTTTTCTTCTTCCTCTATTTCTGTCCCTCTTCCCCCACCTTGTAAAGCTCCCCTATATTTTTTATGCTTACAATTCTTTCCATTATATATTGCATCCTGAATGCAAACATCAGCTTACAGAAGATATGTATCCATGCAGTCAATACGAACCATAAAACAATATGGGGTTCAAATAAATGTATGAGTTTTAGAGTAAAAAGATAAAGAAAGATGTCATTGTATTTGATGAAAGTCTTTGAACACAGGCCAGGGGGTAATTCTGAGATCCAGAGCCTAAATAAGACGCTAGGGTATTTCTTAATCTGCTGGGGAAGAGCATGAAATCAATAGGATATTAAAGCAGGAAGAGAACGAGGGCAGAGAAGGAGTGATAAGTCACACTGCAATGTTGTGACACAATCATTTTTCATTGCTGAGAGGGAAGAAAGAGATTGTAGGAAATCAAAGAGGAAAAAAAGTGTGTGTGTGTGTGTGTGTGTGTGTGTGTGTGTTTAACCTCTTACATATTTGGCTTGGTATTCATCCTAAAAAGTTTCCATGAATTATTCAGTTACTACAGTGGCACCAACACACATACAGTATAGGTTAAAGAGGGAAGGATGTTAATCAGGAGTTTAAAAGGGGAAACTAATCTGTCATTGTATAGCCTGCTTATTAGAATCCTTAATTACAAGACCAGTCTTGAAAGTAGCGAAGTATATGTGCTGCAGTGGAAAGTCCAGGCACGTTCTAGAGTGAGTGATGTAAATGCCTGTTCCATGATGTGCATAGTCTCGATCACTGAGGTGACCTTTAAGACTGAGACAAACAAACAGCAGCAGCACAGGATCTGGAGGAAACAGACCTAACACAGACCTAGAGGAGAATAGCTCTGATAGAGTTTAGAACTGCTGTAAATATATTATGCTTTGTTAATAAGAGAATGTTATAGTAAGTAAACATCCAAAACCACCATTCTATACATATTTTAAAGCTTTAATTTAAAGCAGCCACAAACGTTCGTGTAATTTTCGTGTGATTTCCAGGGCTCTTGCCATACTCTGGAGGGCCCTGTGACCTGGTGTGAGAACCACTGAAATATGAAGACTGTATATGAAAAACTGTCACAAGAGGGCACTAAAACATTTACTACTGAGATTGCACCTATTGCGGATGTGCTATTAAACCGCCTTGTCTGTGTCATTGTCACGGGCAATGTTTTGTAATGTGCCCACGTGTCAGAACAAATTATTATTTAAATAAATTATATACGTACATATATACGTAAATGTCTACCCAAGGATAAGAAAATCTGGAAGTTTTGACCTTGATTGATTCGTCCCTACTCCAAAGTTAATTTGGAAGAACCAGCATTTTTACTATTTATTTCTGAAATTATTGTTAGACTAAAATATAGACATAGTTAAGTCCTTACCAGGCTTGTAAGAGAAGGTGTTTGACACTTGGTGCAGAAATCACATCGGACTGCAAAACCATGCACACACATTCATACACTTATTAACACCTACAGACAACTTACCTTAACCAGACTGTTACCTTCTTAGGTGAAAGAAGACTAGAGAACCCATAGGAAAGGAATGCAAACACGGGGACATGCATTTTTTTTTTAAGTTAAAAAGGTTCTGCTAAAAGGAAATCCCTTAGATTTGCATAGTCTCGATCACTGAGGTGACCTTTAAGACTGAGACAAACAAACAGCAGCAGCACAGGATCTGGAGGAAACAGACCTAACACAGACCTAGAGGAGAATAGCTCTGATAGAGTTTAGAACTGCTGTAAATATATTATGCTTTGTTAATAAGAGAATGTTATAGTAAGTAAACATCCAAAACCRCCATTCTATACATATTTTAAAGCTTTAATTTAAAGCAGCCGCAGACGTTCGTGTAATTTTCGTGTGATTTTCAGGGCTCTTCCCATACTCTGGAGGGCCCTGTGAAATCACTATTGCATATAGTACTCTACTTGCCAATCCATCCTCAGATAATGTGATAATGTTTCCATGAAACCTTAATTGATAAAAGAGCAGCCAGGATGAGAGAAGGCTGTATCCTTGACCTGACACCTAAATCTCACTGCAAATCAGGCCCTTCTCAGTAAATGCACAGGATCTGTGGTGAATAGTAACTTTACACAGCTGTTGTGTGCGGCTCGATTAAGAACATGAAAGCGGCCCAAAAATAGGTCATTGATCACTGGCTTTTTCTGAAGCACTGCTCATAAAAACCGGCACAAGACTTGTTCATTTCTGTTGTACATTTTTGAGTGTTGCTATAATGAGTTCTACCTTTAGCCTACAGGGAGATAAGATTCGTAGAGCCGAAAGCCAATTACTAGTCTGTCTACTGCCAACATTTATCATATTAGTTCTTGTTGAACAAGCAATAAAATATAAATAGCACTGGCTCTCAATATGTTCGAGTCAATGTGACGTCAGACCAAAAGATTGAAAGCTAATTTGGGCAACGTACTGTAATTAAATTGATAAAATATTATATTTTCATATTGTTTATGACCATCACACTTTGTGGCCAAAAACAAACTTTTGGAAAAAAAACGCATGAAAAAGCATGAGGAAAAACACCTCACAGCTACTGAACGTCACCTTTTTTTGTTCCATTTCATCAGAAAATGACCAACGAGAGCAAAATTAACAGATGGTTACACATTACAAGTGTACAGATTCATTGCACCCAAGATGAGGTTTTTATATGATTTTGTGTACATTCTATGATCTTGTGTCTTTTTCAAGAAGTAGAAATCTGAAATGTAATTAATATTAAAATACATGTAAATATCAACTAACAGTGCTTATATCTGATTCAGATATAGATTAAAAATAGCATGCTCAAGAGACACTGCTAAGGTGGGGGGCTATAAATAATGTGACAGTGTGATTCTTTATATGGTATTTATAATTGAATTATACATATCCTGTTTCTCTGCAAACTGTGTTACTGGCCTTCCTGTCTTTAAACATGTCAGCCAGCTTAAAGGGATAGTTGAGGTTTTTCCGAGTCTTTTCATATGAGTCTCAGCTGAACTTTGGAAAGCATTTTTGCATGGACTGAAGGTTGTGGAATCTGGCACTGATCATTACACAACTCGCATTTGGCCCAAATTACATACACTGTACATACATTGTGCATATAAGTACATGATGTACTTATGTGCACCTCAATTTAGATTTTTTTCAACTTAAAATCCCAGATAATCAGTTTAACACATTACGGCACAAACCATGTTGTTAATATCTTCATTTCTGGTTTGAAAATGTCAACAGGGATTTGTACAGTACACTGGAGAGAGAATGCTAAATGGGATTCTGCTCCATAAATTTCATTTCTATGAGAGCTATGAGAACACTTACAACCATGGAACAGTGGATTATATGGGTTTGCCAGCTTAGTTGGACCATATCACTTGTGTTTCATTCAAAGCACCATATATAGTGCATATGTATAGTGTATACACTTATATAGTGCATACACTTTAAATATGACAGCAGAAAAAAATGACATTTAGACATGTGGAGCATGACCTACTTTTTGCTCTAGAAGACAAATTTTAATAAAAAATTAAATATTGAATAATTATATATGCCTGCTTCATAATTGTTTAATTGTCTGAATGTTTACAAGAAAACAAACATGGTATACTGTATATAACTCTTTTGGAAATTAAAGGGAAAAAAACAGATGACTGTTACCTTATGGGTATTCTGCTGTTGTTGTTTTGCTCAAGGTGGCACAGTGGTGTAATTGGCACTGTGGTCTCGCACCTCCAGGGTCCGTGTTCGATTCCTCTGGGTACTCCGGTTTCATCCCACAAGTCCAGAGACATGCAGATTAAGCTAACTTGCACTCCCAAATTGCCTGAAGTATGTGCGAATGAGCATGTGAGTGTGCGTGAATGTGTATGTGTGTGCCTTGTGATGGATTGTGTACCCCACCTCATGTCCCCAAGGGCCAGGAGCCTATCCCAGGAGATTTAGGGCACATGGCAGGGTACGCCCTGGACAGGGGGACAATCCATCGCAGGGCACAGACACACACACACACTCACTCATTCACACACTACGGGCAATTTGGGAATGCCAATTAGCCTAACCTACATGTACCCGGAGGAAACCCACCAAGCATGGGGAGAACATGCAAACTCCATGCACACAGAGACGGGGATCGAACCCGAACCCTGGCGGTGCAAGGCAACAGTGCTAACCACTACACCACCGTACTGCCCAATGCAGATTACTACAAGTTATTCTGACTGATCACTTTTATCTTATAATGGACATCTTTTTTAATAATGAAATCAATGGAAATCAAATGCTGTAAATCGACCTTCACAGTCATCAGATTTTAAGCCATTTGGGAGATTTAAGTCTGACATGTTAAACAGCATTTACTGCCACCATCACCAAAACACCTGGGGGAGTTTTAAAAAATGTGTTCATCCCTAATGTAGAGTTCTAGAACCATGCACTGAAGCTTCTGATGGCTAGGTTAGGGTTGCCACCTTCGATTTAAAAAAAAAGAAGAAAAAATACAATCACAATTGACTAACTGACAGACCCCAAAAAACAGCACAGGTGGCAAATCTAATAAGGTTGGCTTAACACATATAATAAGGAAAACAGCTTTCGCAGTTTAATGGAAGGTAGATGGTAGACAGATTTTGCATCAGTTCACTGGATACTACAGTAT
This sequence comes from Clarias batrachus, assembly GCA_003987875.1. Lineage (NCBI taxonomy): Eukaryota > Metazoa > Chordata > Actinopteri > Siluriformes > Clariidae > Clarias > Clarias batrachus. The sequence goes on along the minus strand of QMIH01000021.1, from coordinate 1,192,738 downwards.
CACATGCTCCAGTCAGATTCAGTACAGTCCTTTTATAGGATAGAAGGTCATTTGAAGATGAAGATGCTCTCTCTCTCTCTCTCTCTCTCTCTCTCGCTCGTTCGCTCGCTCTCACTTAAATACGTTATCCAAGCTAGTTAGCAAGTTATCCAGGTTAGCTTCCACAATGTCTAGCTATTAGTATTGTGTTTTTATGAACCTACATTTTAGCTAGCTAGCTGTAACCTTTGCTAGATGTTTGTTTTGTTGTTATTTTAATATCACAGTCTCCCTTTTTTATTTAATATGATATATTAGATCAATGTTGAATTTCAAGTTCAAATTATCTGGTTAGTGCTACATATAATGCTGTTGCAATAAAGGCTGATTTAGCAGTTCATGCAGAGACCTAGAGTAATGTCCATTTTGTGTTTATCTATACTTTTTCTTTACAACTTTGTAATTTTTTTAATTTGTTCTTGTTTATTACATTTATTTATACTTGTTACTTAAAATGTTGCTGTTCTTTTAGCTGCCTCATTAAGGTGCATTTATTTATGTACAGGTTTTACACTGTATGCCCTTCCTGATGTAACTCTCCCGTGTTAATTCAGGCTTATGAACAGCATTAATGGTGTCCTGCATTCAGTAGAAGGGAATTAAATCCTTTTTAATGGCTCTGATAATATCTGATAAATGATAAATCACACAACATATAAGAACTCACCAATCACTTTATTAGAAACGGCGGTAAAACTGCTTTTTCATGTAATTATACAATAAATTCAATTCAATCCACTCACTCGCTCATCCTGGACAGAGTGTCAGTCCATTGCAGGACACACACATGCACTCACTCACACACTTAGCATAACACAAATTTGCTTAATATGCAGGTCTTTGGACTGTGGGAGGAAACCGGTGTACCTGGAGGAAACCCTCCAATCATGGGGAGAACATGCAAACTCCATGCACAAAGAGACGGGTATACGGACGTTGGAGGTGCAAGGCAACAGTGCTAACCACTATACCACCGTGCAATGGTTTAACAATGGTCAATGAAAAAAATTATTATGGAAATGAGTATGAAATGTGTAAAATATATTTATAAATCAAAATTATCAGTGTGTCCCTGATCAGCAAGTCGAGGGTGAAGGTGGAAAGAAGAAAATTCCTGAGAAGAAACTATTGAGGACTCAACAGGGAACCCACCCTCATTTGGGTGATATCAAATAGCAGGGACTGATTTGCAGTCATACTGAATGTTAGGAGGTTGGAAGTTCAGTAAAACAGGAGAGGTATTTAAATTGAGATAAGTATACTTTCACTATTAAAGTCTCAAATACAAAACTGTTGGTTGGAATTTCAGTTCTGAACTATTGATTGACTGCAGTCACGAGTCATCAGAGAACATCCTGCATCAGCAAAGTCCAAGACCATCATGGTCAAGTGAAACTGTCTCCAGGTCTCCAGGTAGCATTCCAACCAGACCACATGGTGTCTTTATGCGACATGATCTCCAACATGAAGCTGGCACTAGGATGAGTCAGACAGGTCCGAGGGCCAGAGAGAGCTGGGTCACTGGCAGCCAATCATGAAGCTACAGATTAGTCAAATCTCTCATCAAACACCAGAACTGGGAAATTTTAACTTCAGGGACTTTGGTTGATGCTGACAGTCTAGCTGGTTTGAGTATTTCAGGTCTGCTGCTGATCACACAGAGACATCTATATAGTTTACAACAAATGGTGTGGGGGAAAAAACACATTTACTGCAGTATGTTGTTGTTCCATAGGCATAAATCGACCTTTTATTATAGAAATCAGAAATTAACAGAAAGAGTGGTTTAAGCTGACTCACTATGGTAACTTAAATAACCACTCTTTAAAATCAAGGTTTTATGAGCAAAAAACACTGCTACAAAAACAGAAGAGGAGGTGTTCTTAATAAAGTGCGCATTGAGTGAATTGAGTGAGCACACACACACACACACACACACACACACCAGCAAAGCGCACTGTCTCTGCAAATCATGCCTTGCACTATTCCAATAATGTAGGATTTAGACCTCATTTAATCCTTGCAATCCTGTAATGTGTTACATAAGAGAGACGCTGAGGATGACTAACGCAAAGATGGTGTCATTTGCTAACTGCATGCCCAGCTGTTCAATAGCTGGACTCTATAGCACAGGAAAACACTGGGTATATTAGGATAACATAAACAAAAATCTCTGTGATAATAACTTAATATTAATAAGTGTAAATATACAGTAGGCTCACTAAGGCAACAAAATTCATATTTACATATAAATGTCACATAGAATTTATTTAAATGTCTAAGTTGGGTCAAATTTATTCAGAATACAATAAAGTCTTAATAAAGAAAAAACAAACAAACAGGAAACCATAATCCATTAAGGTCACAATGGAGACTTTTAGTCTTGTGGTGAGGCTATCAACTCCAGCCCCCTGACAGTTAGCTATGAAAGCTTCTAATATGCCTTAATTTTGTGCACCAATTCACATATCAACTTGCAAATTACATTTATGAACCACTTATGACAAAATCTGTTGGATCTTCTTTAGAACTAACCATCCCTGACAAGGATCTTCAGAGACTATTGAGACTAACTAACTAATTCTTGTAAATACAAATGTTTACACACACTTTTTCATTCATTGTCCACATAGCGTTTACTGTTTATCTGTATAAATTCCGTGGATGGGCATCTGGTACTAAAATGGTTTTTGATTACATTTTTTAAAAAGAATGTTATGAGCAGAGGTGTCATACCTCCAGGGTTTCCTCCTGTTTCTCAGATTTCCTTCCACAGTCCAAAGACATGCAGAGGCTATTTGGCACTCCCAAATTCACCCATAGTGTGTGAGTGACTGTGTGAGAGTACGCTTGTGTGCCATGCAAGGGCAACCATTCCAGGGTGTACACCAACTACATTTGCTCCAGGTGATCAAACTTCTGTTTGAGGCTGGAAAAAAAAGTAGTTTGAAGTTCAAATGAACCCTTTTTTGTTTATTTTTTGCCTATTGAAAATATGCTGATCCACCATAACATTAAAACCCAAAATATTATGTTGAATTTTGTGTAAGTTCCTCTTGTGCTACTGGAGCAGCTCTGGCCCCTCAGGGCATGACTCGAGATCTTTGCAGGTTTGCTATGGTCTTGGCACTGCAACATTAGCAGTGGATCCTTTGGGTGCTGTTGGTTACAGGGTGGGGTCTCGGTGGATCGGACTTATTTGTTTGATGAATTCCATGGATGCTCAATCAGATTCAGATCTGGGGAATTTGAAGGCTGGATCAACACCCTAGAACTCTTTGCCTGCTAAGCCCCAATTATGGCAGGCTGTGATGCACTGAATGTTTTGTCATGGCCAGCATTGACGTTTGTCATAAATTTTTACTAAATTGGCTTTTCTATGTAATTGGAACAGACAGGCTGGCATCTGGTCCCCACAGGCCTAGGTGAGCCTTGTTTGCTGATACTGTCACCAGTTTATTGGAATATAATTGATAATCAATGGTGTTTGTGTTGTGGCTGAATGATGTATGTATCACAAAAGTTTCTGAATTATGTATGAGAACAGTTCAAAATGTTGCGAAATGAGATAAATCCTTTTTACTAAAGAAGCAAGACATATTGCAAATGGACAGATTTTTTTTTCTGCATGTTTTTTTTTTTTTTTTGAGTCACAAGGGTGTTAAAAAGCACAGGTTCCAAACATTAAATCTAAGCTGTTTTGGTAAGTAGGCATTTTGTGTGTTTTTTGCAAAAAGCTCTAACTCCACACTTACAATGGTTAAATCAGCATGTCATTGTGATTGTGGTTATTTAAGTACTCTATTTAGTATTAATAATATGTTAGTTGACTTATAATAAAAAACTGCTTTGTGATTTTGTAGCACGTCAAAAAGAAAGCAGTGGCAGCCAATTAGATCAAGGGAAAAAAAGTGTTAAATTTTGTTGCACACAAAAATCTTTTTAATTACAGTACATGTACAAAGATTGTTGATAATCGAAACAAACGTACTGTAATAAGCAATAGAGAAGCTTCAGGTTACAGCATCATCAGCTTCCTGTATGAGTTTTAGTTTCACTTTAGTACATAATGACAGCTCTGTATAGTACAGGTGCAGTATGCACCATTTAGACAGCAGCTTCCCAGCACGGAAAGTGCATCTCAAGTCTTTGGTACACAAATTGCTCGACCACATACAAGCATAAGTCAGCAAAGCACACTGTCACTGCAAATCATGCCTCACACTATGTTATCTCAATAATGTAGGATTTAAACCTTGTTTAATCTTCACAATCCAGAAATGTGTTACATAAGAGAGATAACCACACTGAAGATGACTAACATAATGACGTCAGCATTTGCTATCTGCATGCCAGCCGTCCAGTAGTTGGACTCTACAACACATGAGACCTCAGGTTATATTAGGATTACCTTACCAGAAATCTCAGTGATATTAAGTTAATATTAATATATGAATATACTGTACGATATAAAATATTAATAAGAACGTTGTCCAAAAAACAGCAAAATCTTATTTAGATATGAATGTTACATAAAAATTATTGAAATGTCCAAGACATTAGGATAAATTTATTCAGAATACCATAAAGTCTTCCCTATGAAAAAACAGGAAACCAAAATCCGTAAAGGCCACAATGGAGTCTTTTAGTCTTGTGGTGAGGTTATCAAATCCTGCCTTCTGACAGTCAGCCTATTTATGTTTCTAGTATGCTTTAATTATGTACATCAATTCACATATCAACTTGCAAACTATATTTATGAACATCTTATGGCCACATTGCTGTTCTCTTCTTTAGATTCATCATTAATGACCAGGATCATGTAATTTACACTGAATTTCTTCTTTACATAGTTTTACTGTCTATTCGTGTAAATTCCAGGGTTGGGCGTCTGGTACAAAATTGGTCATTGATTAAATTATTTGTCCTAATATAGCAATAATGTTTTTGATTGTTTTTATTATAAACTTATACAAACTCTAATAGATTAAGAGTGCAATGTGTGCTACATCTCTCAGTAATGTAAACCTAGCCAGTGCAGTGTTTATAGGCCTCCTGTTTATAGGGTGCTATTACCTTTACTAGTAATTACTGCACCTGTGTAATTGCTAGTTTTATTTGTTTCGATTAATTAATTTGTTTTAAATCTGTGAGTCTTTATACACGTTAATTTAAATAACATTTTTAGATATCTTGTGAAAATTTATGAATAATATGATTTGCAGAAAGTTTAAAGAATTAGTTGAGTAATACTGAATATTTGCACTAGATCATAGAATTTTGGCTTGTTGTAGTGAAGCAGGTACTGTAAGTAGTTTGAAGTTCAAATGAACCGCTTTTGAATATACACTTTTTAAGTTTTATAATGTTATTTCGTTGCTTCACAACAGAGCTTACACTACAATGTCCGACATAGAGTAGTTTGTTGCACGATACTTAAAACAACTTCCAAATCATATAATGTATGATTTAACAGAACATATCTCAGACTTTAAGTTAAGCATACCTTTCATTCATTACTGCTGGATGAATGTATTGGCAATAACAGAGTGTAAACATCCTATTTTTGGCTTAATCGTTCTCCAGAAAACACATTCTGAACACATTCAAACCACTCGAGGCATCCCCTATGTTGCATATGAATTATATTCTCTTCACTGATCTCATGAGAAGAAGCACTGTGATTGGCTTGTCATGGTGACCTGCCTTTTCCTAGAAACCTAATTTTACCTACTTACACTTTCAACTAGTACTGTTGCTGTTACTGTTGCTTCAGTTGGTCAGGTCTAGGCTTAGACTACCAGAATGTACTAAATCACCAGGTTATCCCATCTATGGATTTTTTCCTCTCTGATGGCACCAGTATCTTCTAAGAGTCCAATTGTGGAAGAGTGGTTTTCTGAGCATGAGGAATTATGTTTTCACATAAAAGCTTAATATGGTTCGGCAAAATATTAGTATGTGTAACCTTTCTTTGGCCAGAAAGTATAATAACTGCAGTGACCAAAAAATAAAACGTTGTGTAATGTTATGATGGATCAGAGAATTGCAGGCACAATGAGAAAGAATTCAGAGACTATTTTCACTGAGTATTTTAATATATATTTGAAAGAACTGAGGGTGGCATGGTGGTATAGTTGTTAGCAAAAGTGGCATGACACCTCCAAAGTCAAGGGTTCGATTCCTGCATCAGATTTTGCATGGAATCCCTGTGCTTGGTGAGTTTCCTCCCAAAGACATGCAGATCAGGCTAACTGGCACTCCCAAATTGCCTGTATTGTGTGTGTGTGTGTGTGTGTGTGTGTGTTTGCGAGCCCTACGATGGATTGGCATCCTGTCCATTGTGTACCCTGCCTTTGCTCAAAGTCTCCAGTGATATGGGGTACAGGATAAGTAGTATAGAAGATGACTTAATGAAAGAGTTGAAATTATTAACAAAGTTTCTGGATTGGACATTATCATATGTTGTTTTTCAGTCATTTTCAGAAGAAAATATAGCAAGCTTGGTCTGGATACTACTTTATACTAGAATGTTGTTCAGTTACTATATATCATGATTAGAGGTGAAGATTAGATCCAGATCTCATTATCAAAACTCAATCTGTTTAAAACACTTTGACTGTACAGGTATGAATAAACAACAATGTTTGTATTAGTGTTGTGTTTTGATAGAGCTCAATTTCAATCATGAACAATAATTGTTTCCATTTTCTTTACTTGAGGAAGCTGGTTTCAGGTTTTGAATGATACTGCGGATCTGACATTTTTACTGGATGAGATAGATGTGCATTGAATATCAAAAAAGGGGACATCTTTCGCTCTCCTTTTCCTCTCTCTGTCTCTCTCTCTCCCTGTGGCACTGACAATGTGATAGCTACAGTATATGGCAGCAGCATCTTATGGTTTCTCTGTCGCATACAGTAGCGCTATACAAAAGCACTATGTGCCAAGGACATTTGAGCATTACAGACTAAATATTTAGATTTCATGGAACTCTTTTTTGTACACTAGAGCTGTTATAATTATATATATTTTTTATATAAATTATAATTTAATATATAACAATACAATAATAAATATATTTCTCAATAACCTTCAATTTAAACGAATTCCTGCCTGCTATAAATTGTGACAAAAGAAATACTGGAATCCCCTTTTTGTTACTATTTTCTCTCCGCCTTTCCAGAGGTCTGACATTGTAGTGGCTAAAGCATCCTTCTCTCCTCCCTCAAGCACATCAGTCTCCCTCCCCTCATGTTTCTCTCTGCCACCCCACCTCACATTTACCTATTTTTTTTAGCACCTGATGTGCGTTAGCAGATGGAAGGAGAGTCAAAATCCACAAAGCCAGTTTGGCATCATGAAGCAGTCTCACTGTGAGCTATACTTTGGCAAATCTGCTGGCCATTTGGCCACAATTTGCTGCCAAGACTAAGCCTACGTACATGACATTATTGTAAATGTTCAGTGTGAATGGATGTCAGGATTACAATGAAAATAAGTGTTGCAGATCGATTTAAATCTCAAAATAATATTACCACAACATCAGAGAAATTGATTTGCTTAAAGCAGTTGCTTGTGGATTGCTTCTCAATTGCGTTTGTATTTTAATTAAATGTGACTCAATAAAACAGGCCTGCTGTTCTACTTTCTGGTTGAGAATTCAATTATCATGGCTGACTCAAAGAGTGACTTGATAAGGTCTTGCATTCCCCACCAATTCAGTGACACCAGATGCTTCGCTTGGCCAATATAATGTGGCAATCCTCAACACCAGAGAAAAAATTGTACTCTAAACCAATTTCTCACTTAAGTTCTCCATAAAGTGTTTTAACTAATGCCATCCCATTTGGCCAAAAGCCAGTGTCAATATGAATGATAGAAAGTCGCTATTTAATACATCTTAAGTATTGATTCTAAATATAAACATCAGCTATAAATGCCAAGCTCAGACATGCTATAAATTCAGTCCCTTCCCCATGCTCCATTAGTTCAGTAATAAACATCCAACCTGTTCCTGCATCCAGTTCTCAGGAATCTTTGCACACTTTATATGAGGTCTCTATCAGTGAGGAGGAACGATGAGCTCTTTCTAGGGATTAAACGAAACCATAAGGACACAATAGATTATTAGTCTCTCATTAGTGGGGTATTAGTAGTGAAAAACTACTATTACTATTATAATTACATAGTACTACTATTACTATTTAAAAACCTGTATCCCAAAAAATCAGTGTAGTGCTACACCATTGACATGCTGAACAAACTGTATGTTGTAGCAAAGACAAGAGTGTGTGTTTCCTTTCTATGAAAATACATCATGCTCAAGGTCATCAGTGTAATCATGGAACATTCTTAATAATTAATAGCAGATTCTCTTTGCTGCATTTCCATGTGTAGAGAAAATGAGAAACAACAGCCGTGTATGCGTCAGATCACATGCTGCAGTATTGCAGGAACACAGTTATGAGATATAACCATACCAGACTAGAAACATCATTTTACTTTGAGATTTGAAGAGATTTGAAATTGTTAATAATGAGACACAAGAGAAGAAAAAGTTATTTGATCAAGGAGACTTAGAGCAGGACTGCGTTGTCGTTTTAATATCCGTTTTTCATTTCTCCATGGCCCATTCATGCTGCCCTTACAAAAGCAGGAGTGCAATGAGTAAGAATCATATGATCAGCTGTTGCCATAGAAACTGATCCCAGCAGTGGGCTCTGGCGAGGTGAGTCACATGAGAGGAGCGTTCTGTGTACCTTATAAGAGAAAGCAACACACAAATACATACACATGTGTATGTGCATGCACGCGCACACACACACACACACACACACACACACACACACACACACACACACACACACACACCAGGCTTGTGAAGCTACACTGTAAACAAAGCTGCATGTTTTAGCACAAGGGATTACTGAGCACTTTGGACTTATTTTTTGGAGAAACAGGTGCATATGATGACAGATGATCAGACTGGCGATTAGTATACTGTGATGCTGAATGCTGAGAGTTATTGGATGAGAGGGGAAATGAGGTTGTTACATAAACAACCATTATTTTTTAATTTTTTAATTTAAGCCTTTTACAGCTTATCTCAGTAAAACATTTGTTCCAGCCAATTAAACAAAATTACATTTCATTTAATGTGAATAAATGAGGGGTGGCTCAAGAAGTTTGCACAGTACCGTCTAAACCACTCTCATTTTCACCTGCACACACCTGGTGTGACTACATCTACCTGTTTAATGTTCCAAAATCTATACAGAGCTGAACAGCTGTGTCCATGCCCTGACGTCCCCTATCAAGACATTTGATATCCATAGCTTACACCAGCCTTTCTCTAAACACCACCCACACACAGAGCACATGGTGGCACAATGCTGTCCAATCATTGTCTCCAACAGACTCACATCATTGGTTTATTCTCTTAACGCACAGGTTTGATCAGTGAATATTTGATTTCCCTCAGTCCAGTGTTGTAAAAGAAAAAACATACGGTACACAAAAAAAACATATCATCAACAATCACAGCAAGCATTATAAACTAGGAAACATTAATAGGTTATGTTTGTAATAGTCAGTCTCAGTAGTGGTGCCCACACTGGACACAAATAACTAAAGTCAAGGATAGACAAAATTTTCTAGTGTAAGGGAAAAATAATGACTCAAACACAGTCTGACACCTTTCCTGTAAGTGAATGTAGACCTCCATCTGTGTGCCTATGCATACAAAAAAAATCGATTAAAAAAAAAATCTACATGTTGTATTATAAATTTTTTGACATGTAAATGTTTTTTTTCACATGTACTATATGTGATTTCTTTTCCTTACATAGGATTTTTCTGGTATATGATTAAAACATATTAAATGTAGGTCATTTTTTAAATGTGGTTTTCTCACGGGGTTGCCTGGTCTTGAAGCAGGCAGTGTTGCAGCCTCACAGCTCCAGGGCCCTGGTGTGATCATGAGCTTGAGTTACGACATGTTTGGAGTTTATGTGCAAGTTCTCTCTGTCTGTGTTCTTTTCCATCTAACTCTACTGCTTCCTTGCACCTCTAAAAAAACACCACCAGGAGGACTATCTATTCTAAATTGCCCCTGGGTATGAATGTGTAATTCCATAATTCCATAAGACTGCTGTCCCATTCAGGATGTTTTCCTAGCAAAAAGCACCTACTTTATTAAATGAATACATGACTTAGATGTCAACATTCACATTTAAGATTACATTATCATATTATTAACATTTAAACAAGAGTCAAATGCAGGTGGCATGATGGTTGTAGCGGTAGCATTGTGGCCTTGCACCTCCTGGGTCGAGGGTTTGATTGTTGGTTGGTGGTGGGTTTCCTCTGGGTACTCTAGTTTCCTCCCACAGTCCAAAGACATGCAGATCACTTTAATCAGTGTTCACAAATTGGCTATAGTGTGTGAATGAGGGTATGTGTATGTGTGCGCCCTATGATGGATTGGCCTTGTGCCGGAAGTTCCTGGCATAGGCTCCAGGCTTCCTGTGTCACTGTATAGGATAAGCAGTATTAAAAAATAAAGAATGAATAGTCGAACGCACTTCTTGCACTTCATGTTTAAGCTAATGTTGGCGGCTTGGTGGTTTAGCACTGTCGCTATGCACCTCTGGGATCCTGGTTCGAGTCCTGCCTCAGTGTCTGTGTGCATATTATTGGTGGGTTTCCTCCTGGAACTCCGGTTTCCTCCCACAGTCCAACGACATGCATTAGGATGGGCTAATTAGACTGTGCAAATTGGTGTTTGCAAATTGCCCATAATGTGTAAATGTTGACCAGAATTCCTACAACAGTTGTAAAAAATAAAAATGGAAATAAATACAATGGCGATCGCCCTTGGCTTTCACTGTCCCTAGTTGGATTTCTGAGATTCCTAGATGGATGGAGTGAGCTAATGTTATTCACATCATCACATGTAAAACAATCTTTCCCTTATGGATTAAAAAATTACAGTTTATTCCTTCAATAATTGGTATAAACGTTTTGTTTTCATTTCCACCAGACCTTATGAGTGCACTGGTGGAAATGAACGTTTGGAAAAGGTCAGAGCTGCGCACTTTTCGTTCCCCTTTGATGGAAAATGCATGTTCGACTATTAATTAGGTTTGTATCGAGTGTTCTTGTAAATGCAATAGAAGAAAAGATAAGCTCGGCATCACCTGCGTTTAGTATTTCATCAGCCGGTTCCCGCGCTGCCCGGTTTACGCGGCGCTGACGCACGAGCGCATTGGTGACTCACGCGCACTTCTAGTAGGCTAGTTTGCTCTCCGCCAATCGCGATAAAAAGAGCTGCCGGCGCTGCGCGTTTTTTCAGAACACAGATCTCCGAGTTGGTTGGCCAACACGCCCGCCTCCTGTGAGCGCCGGGGCTGGACCGTGTGTGTGTGTGTGTGATGCTGAAGTTACTATTTTGGGTTGCTAGCTTCACTGGAGCTTTGCGCAAGGCTCGCGCTGCGGACTGGTTACTGCTGAAACGTCGAGCGTCTCACTGACAAAACACGACTACTATACTGTACATGCAAAGCCTGGCGGTTCGTTATCGCGTTTTTTGACGCCCAAAAAAGGTAAGCAGGTGACCTTTAATGTATGACCTAAAACAGGAAAATGCTGGCGTGTACCTGGCGAGGTGTTCTGCTATAATAATTCGGTTTGTTGTTAATGATGATGATGATGATGGGTTTGTATCCATCCTGTGTAATGTCCATGTTTTGGCGTGTCAGTAAAAAGGATTCCTTCTAACCGGTTCTGCGTATGTGGTGCGTCGGAAACGTGACACATTTGTTTGACCTTGAGGATGCTCTGCGCCTGATGTCTCCAGCGACGTGACTGTTTATGCGCAGCACGTGCTCATGTTTCAGCCCACTGTGCATGTCTATATGTTCATCTGAATGGGGCAGGAGACACGAGCATGGTCCGCAGTAGTTATATGTGACACCTTTGTCCGTCATCTCAGGTGAGCTTGATGTTCTGGCTTTAATAATCACAAACAAACTCCAGAGTATTGCCCACAGTTTTCTATTTGCTGGAAAACATGCTAAAATATATTCATCCATTTAGTCATCTTATTATTTTTTAGCATGGTCAAGGTTGTAGTAGATCCAGATGCTTTCTAGAGAACACTTGAAACACCTTGGATGGGATGCCAGTCCATTACACTCCACTTTGCACAAATACACACATAGTTAAGGGGCATTTTTCATAGCCTATCAGGTTGTGGTGGATTGAAAGAAACCAGAGTACCCAGAGGAAACCCATGGACAGATGGAGAACCTTTGAAGTACCGCACAGGCAGTAAGCCAAACTTTACATTGACTCAGGAGGAGGCCATGCAACCTGCTGCATTATTGTGGCACCTTGCTTGAATGCCTTAATTACTAAAGGTGAAAACAAATCACATCAAAATAGGTAAATGTGTCTAAAGACATTATCTTATACACCCTTACAGTCAGATAAGTGTACCAGTGGCGGCACGGTGGCTCAGTAGCTGTCAGTGAAACCTCGCACCTCTAGGGCCCGGGTTTGCTTCCCGCCTCACGGTGTGTGTGCATGGAGTTTGCATATTCTCCCCATGCTTGGTGGCTTTCCTCCGGTACACATGCATGCAGATTAGACTAATTGGTGTCACCAAATTGCCTTTAGCGTGTCAGTGTTGACTGGAGGTCCTACCATGGTCATCCAATGGGAATAAATACAATGTTGAGCACCATTAGCCTTCACGGTTTCTAGTTGAACTACAGAAGTTCCTAGACGAATGGATGGAAGTGTACCAGTAGGCATTTCTGTCATTTGTTAAATAGTCATATTTCATGTTGGAACATTCTTCATAACATCTACCTTGCAGCTGTCAAAGTGTAGGTGCTGCATGTTTTAGCAGATTTAAGTTAGCAGATTTAATTCATACCAGGAAAGTGATGTAGACATGAATAGTGCTAGAAATGTGTCTTTAAGAATATTAAAATCTCTTGACCAGAATATTGTTATCTGATTGTGGACAGTCTGGCAGAATGCAGACAGATGGATGGTTTAGAGAGAAAGCAGAGGATCACATGTAGCATGGAAGTGAGAATTTTCCCAAGCACTACTGCCTAGCAACGCACTGAGACAGACGGGGACATTTCCCCTTACAGCTGGCAACAAGGATGTAATGTGTAACAACCTTTGGATCGTTGACTCTTGAGAAACCCAGCTATGCAAGCCGAGCTGGAGTTATGCTATCTTTGCGATTTTTAAATGTCACTAGAAAGATCAGTACACGAACCAGGTCAAACTCTTCTTCATGTTAGACTTATATTGTTTATGTAAAACTGTGTGGAATACAAACATATCCTTCAACATACAGTACACTCAATCTACCACATGTTGTTAAACTATATCTTTCAACAGCATGCTCAGATAAGGACAAAACAGCTTATTTGTGAAAGAAATTTAGTGATGGACAGCTCAGCGATAACAAGGCCATGTACATGGTCACCTCTGAGACCATGACTCTAAATCCCAGAGCAGAGTTGACGTCTGCAGTGACACAGACTGCTACGTAGGTCCTCTGAAGCGGAAGTGAGTTGTAGTCTTGGCAGCTTAGTGGATATAATCAATGTAATGTTTCAGCAGACTCGACAGGTCAGACAGGTCTGCTTAACTTGCTCTATTTCTCGGCATCTCCATTCCTAATGCATGCCAGTCATGGAGTAAAGATGACTGTGCATTTAGAGTGCACTGTCTATATAATAAACATAAAAATTAGTTCCTCCACTTAACAATTGCATTGAAACTGACTTATAAATGGCTGGCTGAAATTGAGAATACTTTTCTTCATTCTGTTGATAAGTTCCTAAATTGAACTTTGTTGAACTTGGTAAATACTTAGTAACATAGTCACATGTTGATGAGAATCTCAAAATACATTGAGCAATCTGTGCTTGACTTAATATCATTGTGGCAAATTTTCATTTGGATTTATAAACAGGTAGACAAAAGGCAATAAGAAGTCAGACAAAATGGCTGCAAAATGGTGAATGTCTGTAAATCAAAATGATGAGGTCTGTAGATCTGATGGTTAAAGCTCATATACTCTTTTTCATTTAGGTCAAATTGAGTTAGTTTTTTTTTATTATAATAATTTTTTTGAGTTTGGTATTTTCCTGCCCAAATTTAGTTATATCCAATTCCTCCCCGTCACTAGGGGGCTCCCACATTAGGGCTATCACAATCATTCAGTTGGGAGAGCCGCAGACCATTGTGTGTTTCCTCCGAACCACGTGACTTTACCGACCACATCTTTTCGAACTGCTCGCTCACGCACTGGGGGCAGCCTAACACACTAGGAGGACAGTGCTATCTGCTCCTTCCACTTACGTGAGATCACAGACACTCCTGAGAGACCCTCCCCATTCCACCCCGCTTAAAATGCACATTTTAAGTTTCTGTATATTTTTTTATGAATTGCCCCCAAATTCCCTGTTGCAGAAGTGATTTTCCAAGGAAATCAGAACACAGATATCAAAATGTCCAGGGAAAAACTGCTTTTCCAACCTGCATTTCTGACGAGCTAAATAGGCATGTACTGTAAAAAGATTTTGCAATATTAAGCTATTTATTCTGGGTATCTGTAAGAATTTTAAATGTAAAAAAGTTCAACACAACTAAAAGCTGAAAAAGGCTTGGTTAATGATTCCTGGTTAGCTGCTAACCTTCCTCTTGTGAAAGGGTTGGACTGGAGATCCCTAAACAGGATGTAAAACTGATGATATTTATTGCAAGATAACACTCTTATATTCACAATAAGTGAATCAGTTACTGCTAAAATCCTTTTAAAATTTGCCTAAAAAGTTTCACAAAGATTCTCTGGTACATTATTACTCACTCACTCGCTCGCTCATCGTCTACACCGCTTTATCCTGTGTACAGGGTTGCGGGGGTCCAGGAGCTTATCCCAGGACATTTATGGCATGAGGCAGGGTACACCCTGGACAGGGTTATGATCCATCGCAGGGCATACACACTCACACACTCATTCACACACTATGGGCAATTTGGGAACGCCATTTAGCCTAACCTGCATGTCTTTGGACTGTGGGAGGAAACCAGATTACCCGGAGGAAACACGCCAAACATGCACACAGAGGTGGGAATTGAACCCAGATGAGGTGCAAGATGACTGTGCTAACCACAACATGGCGCCTGGAACATTATTATTATTACTCTTCAAAATTACTATCCCAAAGGTTTATTTTGTTTTGGCATGCAATACAAGCTACTATTAGCAACGTTAGCCTCAAAATGTGCCTAAATAAATTTAGCATAGCTGTAAATTAATGGTCAAGATATGTAGTTTTGCAAAACTAGCTCCTTATTGTCCCTTGTTGAGGTGGAATATTTAACACATGTTTATACATTTAACATGTACAACGTTCAGGATAGCTGTCAAAAATTTATACTATAAATAAACAATAAACAATATTGCTGCAATATTATATATAAATAATTAACTGGGTGACTTGAATACTGAGCTAGAGGGGTCTTACCTCCTTTTTAAATCAGGAATATTGTAAATGTCACGAATAAGGACGAATCTGAAGGGCAGGCTAATATCTCTTTAAAGAAAAGATATGCTAATTTAAAGAAGAAAAAGTGGAGGGGGGTGTGTTTCTCTCTTGGTTTTTACATGCACATGCACACACACACACACACAAGATTTATAAGACTCTCCAAAATTAAACTAAATTTAAATTGTATAATAGTGCCTCTTTAACACACCTAATGTTATGTAATATGCTGATATGGCAAAGGTGTTATAATGTGGGCTGTATATTGGTACTACAGATACTGTTCTTGAGGCAGAGTCGAGTCCTGCTGAAATGCTATTTGCATGGTGAGGATGTGAAGCACTCTCGGTGGGCATTGCCTAGCAACACAGACATTCCACGCAATTTTGCCCGCGATTGATCAAACATGGCCGATTGTCTATTAGATGATGAGCCGCTTTACGTTTGACTTGTCATATTGTCCTTTGTCCTCATTCATGTCATTGTAATTTGATGTAGAGATAACCAGAGTCTTGTGATTATTTTTTATCTCACAGTTATTTTAATCTTTCTTGATAAAAAAAAAATACTTTGTATTATAAACTCCCTGGCCAAAATAAAGTCACCACCATGATTTAACTAAGCAAATAGTTAAGATCGTTCCACTGGTGAATTACTACAGTGATTAATATGGTTCAGCTGGCAACAAGTTATTGAATCCTAACTGATGCAGTAGCTTCTCATTTCATAAACACCCATGTGAGAAGACAGTGTGTGGTCGTGGCAAATTTGTTACTCTGTTTCAGAAGGGTCAAGTTATTATCCTGCATCAAGCAAAAAAAAAAAAAAAACTAACGATATTATCCAATTTGTGAAACTGCTAAAACTGGGTTAAGAACTGAAAAATGCATTATTAAAACCTTGAAGGACAGTGGTGAACCATCATCTTTGAGGAAGAAATGTGGTCAGAAAAACATCCTAAATGAGTGTGATGGGAGACCACTTAAAGCTTAGTGAAATCAAATCGTTAAAACAAAAAAAGCAACAACAGTAAAGCTCACAGCTATGTTCAATAATGAAAGCAAATGCATTTCCACACATATAATGGATTGGGAACTAAATGTCTTTGTAGCCTTAAGAAAACCGCTTGTTAGTGAGCCTCATAAAAGTAGCAAGCTTCAATTTACTAAGGAGCGTAAAGAATGGGCTTGTAGACCTTTGGAAAAAGATCATGTGGTCTGATGAGTCCAGATTTACTCTGTTCCAGAGTAAACAGCACATCAGGGTAAGAAGGGAGACGGTTGAAGTGAGGCATCATGCCAAGTGTCTACTATACAAGCCTGTAGTGGCAGTGTTATGATCTGGGGTTGCTTCTGTTCTAGGTCTAGGCTTAGAACCATGCCCAAAAAATTAGGTCAGTCACAAATAATGAAAGAGTGATTCATGGATCATGAGACATAATTTTGCCACCACAGAGTCCAAACATTAACCCCATTAAGAACATTTGGGATATGCTGGAGAAGGCTTTACACAGTGCTCCAACTTTCCCATCATCAATACAAGAGCTACAGTAGGAGAGAAATTAATGAAATTTTGGATGTAAAAACATTTTGTGACATTTTGTGCATAAGCTTATCAAAACAATGTCATGGCTGTAATTAATACAAAACTTGGTGCAATGAAAAATAGTGTGCAACTTTTTTTTGCCCATGCAGTGTATATCAAGTATATATGTTTTCTCACTCCAGTGTAACATTATCTTAAAAATAAGTTTGTACTTCAATGTGGAGAATGCTGCCTTTGCAAAGAATGGTCTGCACAGACTTCATCTAGGACTATTAATTGTAACCCACTGGAATTAAAGGATTTGTTTGAAACTTTTAGAGTTTAGTGCAAGCAGATTGTTGCCACCATGACCTTATTTCTGAACAATTCCTCTTTCATGACAGAACAATCTAGAAAAATAGCAAGACATTTGTGTGATGAGTGGAAATGAGATTTTAGCAATGCTACAAAAACATAATTTTTCCCCAAAGGAATATTTACATTTGTTACACTTCTTCTTGCATTTATATTGGCTTAATATTGTCCCAATCATGTCTAATTCTCTTCTCTGATCTCCCACATCACAGAACTCCAATCTCTGTAGTGACTAGGCGGCCATCTTGTTCCACTCATATTTCTGACCTAATCCAGTTCAGCCATGCCTAAGAGCAGTAAAGTGACACAACGTGAGCACAGCAATGAGCCTGTCACCGAATCTGTGGCTGATCTGCTGGCCCTGGAGGCCCCTATGGACTATAAGAGCAGCCAGATGAGCATGAACATGACCGGAGGAGGCGCGGCACCAAAGCCTGACATCTCTCCAGACCTCGAAGATGGACGGCCAGCCTGGAACAGCAAATTGGAGTACATCCTGGCCCAGGTTGGCTTCTCAGTGGGGCTGGGCAATGTCTGGCGCTTTCCATATTTGTGCCAGAAAAACGGAGGAGGTAAGAAGTTGGTGGTCTTATTTGGGTTACCTGACACCTTACCTGAATGTCTTTCTAAATATTTTTTAAAGAATTCTGTTTCATTTATATAGCAGTTTCAGCATTTAAAATTGTCACAAAGCAGCTGTACAGATTTAAATGCTGACGTATAGAATAAAATACCAGGGGCACTATTGGCATGAAAAAAACTTTCTGGGAAGTCTTGAGGAAGAAACCAAAAGAAAGAAAAGGAAAGCTAAGGTTTTTGGTGATACTGGATTGAGAGTTGATCCAGATGATAAACAAATATATTTTGTCGAAATACTGTATGGTCATTGTCCATTTTTACTATAGTTGCTGTACAATTATGTTATTAGTTGGCAGATTGTATTTAAGAACATACATGAAGACAAAATATTGATAATAAAATAGTTAATAAACAGGCACTAGTAGTATTCTGTTTAAAAAAAACAATTTTTTTTTTACTTTTTACATAAGCAGATAATTATTCTGAAAAAGATTACCTAACAAAAATAAATTATATTTTTTCTAAATGCAGAACACACTTCAGCTTTGTATTGTGAATATGTAACACTGTTAAGAGTATTCTTTTAGAGCCTAATCCTGGTGCTACTGTAGATTATTCTTTATAAAAAAAAATTACAAAAAAAAAACCTTTTCAGTTACGTAAGGCTCAAAATGTACAGTCATTGTATTCTAGATTTATCGATATTGCAATTTAGCATACTTATTTATAGCAACCAAGGGCAGAGACACTTTATAAACAGGCTAGTCAAGGCCACAGAGGGCATGATATATAATCTTACCCTACCAACTGTGTTTCTAGCAGCTATTACTCTCTCTGCTGAGGCTGTGTATTGAGAGTGCTGTGAGGAAAAAATAGTTCTTAGCATTTTTTATACTGTATTATATTTCTTACACAGAATATTATTTGTTGTATTATTGTAGCATCATGGACTAGAACATTAAAAATGAAAATCCAGTGAGCCGATGGTTATTTTCCAAAAAAACATTCCCAATTTCTCTTTGCATAGATTGTTATACTGTAGAAACAGACAATGGGTGGATTTTCCAGTAATTACAATATTCAGGTGTTCGTCTCAATATGTCAATGTGGTTTTGTTGCTTTTCTGAAAATGAGATAATCAGAATCTTAAATCTTATACTTCCATCTCAAATTCCTGCATTTATGATCAAGAAGACATATTTAAATGTAAAAATATAGTTCTGTATTTTAGTTCTGGTGTGTGATAGGTGAAACATGGCAAGCTGAGTTGCTGCTTCTTTTTTAACATCCCACTGGGCATTGTTTCCTTTATCCTCTATCTCTCTTGCTCTATCCCACTGTATTCCCTTCTGTCTGTCTCCTATGGTTATATGCAAGGCCTGCAATTTCCCTTTCATTATCAGGCAGTATAAATAACCCATGGACAAAAAGGCTCAACAGAGCTGTTGTGTGTCACCCAAGATCAAACAATCTCCCCAATCAAACTGATAAGTGCGCAGATTTTATATTTGCTCATCAAAGAGTCTGATCGAAGTCATAACCTTATATCAGTCCATTTTTGCTATGCAGTTGTTTTGAGAGTGCTCTCACTGTCTTCAAACAGAGACCTGCGAAAAGCTGGATCAAGGTGTTGTTGGTCATCTCTATCTGAAATCTCTGTAACCATGGAGCTGCTTGACGTCAAGCCTCTGAATGATTTGCTGTTTCATTGTGTCGCATCAAGCTCTATCTGCTCACTCATGCATACTGGGCTTTCAGCTGTCCTGGTTCGATTTTAATTTGTTCACCAAGGTACATTCCAGAGACAGGGTACTCTACAGCTGTATTCATGTTTTTCTATTTATATTTGATATTTACGATAGGTGTAGATATTAAATAGTAAAATTAAATGTCCAAAAAAAAAAGCTGAGTAGTGCTCAAGGGATTCGATTTCAACCCCGTAAACTCAGTGAAATAGGTTTTCAAATACATTGTCTAATAATATGCTTTAATGTGAAGGACTGAACAATATTCAGATTAATAAAATGTAATATTTTAGACTAAAAAAGGGGTATAGGAGATAATATGTTTAATGCTAGTTTATTGTTAAAATAAAGATTAAAAATATGACTAGTTGCTTGCAATGTTCCTCATCCTAAAGTTTTGTAAAATTACTTTCTTAGGCCAAATCTAACCAAAAAAATATTATGGAAAATTCTGTAATGCTTATTTTCTTTGTTATAAATACCAATATATA
>QMIH01000021.1:1147768-1163874 GCA_003987875.1 Clarias batrachus | reverse complement strand
ATAATCAAGATGCCATGTTTTCAGTGCAATATTGTTTTGGGGTTATACGTTCAACATAATCACTATGTTATTTTATCAAGGTCATTTTAACATTCTTAAAAGTTTAGTTGACCTCCGCTATTAAGTTAGTCAATACAGTAGTAAAAGGCACAGAATTTTAAGCTTTCTTGTTATGAATAATTCTTCTATCATGAAGAACTTATATTATGAGAGTGGTTTTATTGTCATCTGTATGAAATGGCTATACCTGAATTTTTTTGTGAGATTATTATCCATCACTCGTAGAGCATCACCTGTGTATCAACATTACCTCAACAACATTTCCTCTTTTGGTTTTCTCTGTCTAGGCGGAAGAGCGCTTCCAGAGCTACCCTCCATGGGCTCTGACCATGTGTTTTGCTCTCATAATTGTAGCCATGCTTCCTCTGCCACTGGTCTTTATTGCACGCCACTTTAACTGGCTTCCTGATGGCTCCAATAAACTGTCTGTCTCCTACCGCAAGAGTCTGACGAAGGATACCTCAAACCTAGAGGATGAGACACGTTTCATCCTGGGCAAAAATACCAGCGACACACCCTCTCCCATGCCTAGCCACCGGGCGTACCTTGGCCCAGGCAGCACGTCACCTGTGGAGCTCATTACTAACTCCACATCTATTAGCGGCTATGGCAGCAGTTACCAGACCAACCCTGTGGCACCCAAGTCTGAGTCCTGAGCTCCTTCTTAATTCGAAGGCATCACCAACCAATGACTGATAAATAAGAAGGAAAAGGACATGAGAAGCCACAGCATTATTGTAATTTATTTGAAGCCATACAGGTAGATTGGGATGATGTGAGGGATGATGTGTGTGTTTGTATCTGCGTAGGGGGGTGATCAATGAATAATGGAGGACTGAAAAAAGAAAGAATGAAAATAGCCACCGAAGGACATTCTCTATATCAAGACCTAATTAGCAAGTTGCAAGTAGTCCTACCTACACATTTGGACCAAAGACATTTTTCAGAATAGGTCCTGGACAGAAATTACTGAATCATCCACATAACACTGCAAGATTTACATAATCTTCCGGTAAGTGATTCACTGAATATACCCTATTATATTTTACAGCTACTACAGATATACTGTAGATAAGCATGAATATAGATGTTAAAAAAATAGCGGGGGGATAAAGCTAAAAGGCTTTTCAGTATGTTTCTTTCTGTTTTAACTAATGTTAATGCCTGGGTTGAGGTGTGAAAGCTGTGAAGCAAAGCTCTATTTATCCTATCTTTTTCATTCAAATTTTCTCAGTTTTTTTCTTACAATTACAGTTTCACAGTTCTGATTAATGGCTAATAGCTAAATTATTTAAAGCCCAAATTTCACTAAGGGGAGGTTCAATTCTCATACCAGATTTGTGCGCATGGAGTTTTCATGTTCTCCCTGTGCTTGGTGGTTTTCCTCCTGGTACCCCGGTTTCCTCCCATACTATTGCAGATTAGGCTTAGTGGTGTTTCCAAATTGCCCGTAGTGTGTGAGTATATGTGCTTGTGTGCCCTGTGATGGATTGACACCCCATCGAGGGTGCACCTCGCCTCGTTCCCTGGGAAAGTCTCCAAGCCTGGCACAACGCTGTACAAGTTAAGCGGTATAGAGAATGAGTGGGAATGAATTGCAAAAGATGTGATTAGAGAACCCCAACTTGAAAAGATTGAAATAATAATATAAAGCTACTTTTCATAATGTAAAGAAAATAATCTGTCTTTCTTTCTATCAATCATTTGTGGCATCTATAAAGCCATGTAGGTGGAAGAGGCTGCTTTCCTCTGAGAGTTGTCAGTTATCAGCAGTCTGTAATGTAAGCACTTTGAAAATTGTAGTTTCTGGTTTCTCATGTCTCAGTGGAAGCATGTCCTAGCTGCTCAGTAGTGGTCATGTCACCTGACTTGTCGGTGGAAAATAACACAAGGTCAGACTGGAGGGAAATGGAGTAAAAATCCAATTATATATTTCGGTGGTTCAAATCAGATTCCCTTTTATCATTACTATTTTCAGATACTGGTTGACTCCAGTACAAATTCTCAGTGGTACACTAGCATAGTGGGGGTATACATTTGACTGCAGGACGCACATAAAACCACAGCAGTAGTACAACGGAATGAAATGTACTGTATAGATAATGTCGATGTAATCCTTAGTATTTGCCGTAACTCTTGTGTTGTGGAAGTGTTGTTTCCCATAGGTTATTAGGCCCAGCACAATATACCATAATCTCATAAAGTACTGACCAAATGTTTCCACTCGGGGGCACTATATGCACAAAAAACCCCACAATACATCTAGTTTTAATGCAGTATCTCACACACGTACACACACATGGACACACACACAGTATCAATGACAGCATGCCTTTTGTGGTTGTAGAATACTTTGCCACACTTAGTTTTATTAATCTGATGACTGCCAGATGTGCAATAAGTGAGCAGCACAAAAAAAGCATTTGTTGGGTTGCAATAATGCTTAAAATAAATAAATAAATAAAACAGCCTTCATTAAGCACAGCAGTTTTAAGTACATAATAGATAAACAGTTTATATTAGTATGAATATAGCAGATGACAAAAAATGCACATAATACAAAACTATTAACAGTAATATAATTCTTCAGTACACCTTGATATAATATTATATGCCTATTATATGGATGTTCAGGCCCAGTTTCCCAAAAGCACTGGAGCACAAGAGTCATTGTTAAATGGAAGAGTGAGCATCACTTAAAGTCTGTCTCTCCCTCTACCAGCTAACATGACTTTAATTTAAATTTGGGAAACTAGACAACAGTCACTTTGTGCCTGTGAAGATTTTCGGTCATCCAGGCGAGGTTATATGAGAGCCGGAAGAAGTACCAGATACCAGTCAGTCTAATTCTTTTCCAAAAAAAAAGAAATAGATTCTAGCACAAACAGTTTAAAGCTTTTAGTTTTTTTTGCTTTCCGAGAGGATTGGATGTAACTATTTCAAATCGCTTCTGCTTCTGCAAAACCCAAAACTGAAAATAGTTCATGTTTTATATCAAAGGCTGTAAATATTATGTATGCCAAAATTACGTTATAGGATAACAATCATTTTAGACAACTTGCACTGTATTTTAACAGGTACTGCCTAAGCAGTCTGCTCTGGTTCACATATACTGTAAACCCCTCACAAATAGATGAAAGGCGTTGAATTGGCTTTTGGAAAACCAAACATGCTACAGTACGTAGATTTTGAAAATTGTTTATATATTGTATAAAGCATTTATGCACAAAAATAAATGACAGATGTGGGTTGTATATGAAGGACATCAGCTTCTTTGGGAAGGTCATAGACTGTTACTGCTCTGGTCTTCACTGTATCTCCCAAAGCACTTCTGCACTTGACATATCATATACCGATTCTGCATCTTGACAAATGATGCAGCCGAGCATTTGAGCACTTGTGTTTCTCCTGAAACAGCCATGTTGACTCGTGGTATAAAAATAGACCTGAGCAGCACGCTTCACAGTGGTGTTTCCCCGGGGAGCCCGTGTCCCAGACAGCATGCTAATGCACTCTCATCGGATGAGGTGGAGGGTTGAAGGCCCACAATTCCCAGCATGAACATGCTGTTCCTACACAAGATTCATTGAACCCCTGGCAACCCTTGCATCAACAGGGAAACAGAGAAGCAGAAGGCTTCCATAGTCCTCCAGCTCCTGGATGAGAGAAGGAATTAATGAAATGTAATCCACTAGGACATACGATCGCATTCCTTTTTGTTAGCCCACTCTTACATTTATGATATTTTTAATATTTTTCAAGAATGCCATTACTCAAAAGCCTAGTTTATCATTCAGGCTGTTTACCCAGTTGACTGTATAAATTTTTCCTTTGCTAAATAATACTTCAAAGAAGTTAACAGTTTGTGCAGTTCGGTTCTGCAACACGTTGCGTGTGCAATAGCACACTTTTACCACAGTGTGTCCTCAGAAACTAATGAGAGGCCGTTTGAAGGTGTGTCCCTGTGTCTCGTGTCTCTGCATCTGTCTCCTTTTTTCACCTCCATAGCATCTCAGAAATGTCCTTCCCGTATCTACAGCGCCTGCTAAGCACAGCTGCAAGACAGTCTGGATTATTCCTGCAACACTGTCCTGATCTTTAGGTTGTTTGTGCACATTTTGCTGGCTTCTTTGAGACCAGTGCACTTTATTTCTCATATAGATATAACTCTAAACTTGAATTTTCTAGGAACAACTTGACAACAACACACAGGAGTATATCTTGGACCAAGAGTTATATGAAGGTGAAGGCTCCTTTTTAATATTTCCATCAAATTTGTCATCAAATATTTGCAATTCTGTGACAAATGGGAGCTAGACAAACAGACAGGACAAAGACTGTAAATCACACAAACACACACGCACGCACACACACACACACACAAAGCTGGAAAGAGAAAAGGCACATTTTACATGTACCAAGCACATAAATTATTTATCTCACTGGCACTGTTACACATTTTCCAGTAGCACATTATATAATCTACAAGACAGCTTTTCATTCAGGGTTATCATTTTTTTTAGGACAATCTAGAATTGCGCAAATACAGCTGTATATTTTTTTAGTTGGAATTTCCCGAACCCATCAAAGTGACTACAACTCTGGGGCCTCTGGCCAGTTCCATTATATCTCAGCAGTAGGACAGGCGAGTCCTATTGTAGCTATTTTCATAGAAGGCATTTTTATTTAAGTGGTGTAATTTTGAAGTGGTGCTGGAGGCCATGGTATTTGTGAGCAAGCTATTATTATGTATATGTATGTAAATTGTGATTGTCAATATATTAACTGTAAATATCAGTGTATATTTTGTTAATTTACTGTGAGGAGTATATACCATATGACTATACAAACAAGTGTATTCATGTATTATTGAGTATCTATGATGTACATTGTAAACTTAGAATATCTATTTTGTACATGTCTGTATATGTTCAAGTATGTATTGTGTGTGATGACTGTGTCTGATGTGTCAATATGTATGTTGAAAAAGGCAGGGTGTGTTTTGTCTTTTTTTTTTAAGTAGCTTTCACTGGTTCTTCCCTGTGAAAGAACCTCAGGACCATGTTATCTTACATTCTCTGGACTGCTCTGTGTTACAAACAACATTCATTCACTTAAAAAAAAAAAAAAAAAAACAGTTTTATTGGTAATATTTGTTTAGTTATTGATGTTGATATGTTTGACGTATGATTTAGGGTCATTTCGAAATTCTGCTGTCTATTCTGTGTGCTCTCTTTAATATTATAATTTGCTGCTGACATTTTGTGGAAAAAGTCGAAACCTCTTGCACTCAGCTTACTTTGACAACATTCTATGTTGGTCAATTTTATTGAAAATTAATTATAGGCATTTAGCTAAATTGACACAGTTTATGTGTTGAATTATAAAAGACAAATGAGAACAATATGTGAGCACACTCTGGAAGTGTGTTTTTTTTAATCATTCGGGATATTTATTGTAAATGTAAATGCATTTTGATCATGTTAAGTACTGCAATATTATTTTTCAAAAATGATTTACAGTAGATCGCTATCATGCCTTTCCATGGGTTGTTTTTGTTTTTGATCTTAAAATGATGTAAAGTCTCTATGTTTGTGCTGTACTAGTTTTAGGTGCAATAAGCAATATTTCTGCAGACACTTACTCAAATGTGGACCATAGATAGATGTGGGAGGTAATATCACAGTCATGGAGATGCAGGAACCAGCACTGCCTGTGCTGTCGATGGCGTAGCTGTATTTACCAAATGGCCATAATGCAGTACATTAGGCGCTTTTCCTTGATATGATCCCACATCACACCATACCCTGTTTGTTAGGGTGAAAAGAACGTTATTATACTAGTGACACTCTTAGCTGTACCACGGACTCTTCTGATGTCAGTGTCATTGATATTGTACAGTATTTCTGATACACTTGGAAAGAAAATGAACTATATGACTACTGTATATGGTCCATCACAAAATCATCAATAAAGAGTTTATTCTCAGGTCTGTATTCGTTGTTCTTTTATTTAAACTATGTTGCATAGTTTAATTTTAATCAAAGAAATCAGTGTGTACTATGTCTGGCAGGAGTTACAGCCAGTAAGGAGAAAACCTAAAAGTCTAAACAAAATAAATGGGACAGAGTCAAATTTGATTAACTCTTGATCCTGGAAATTGATTCAGGGCTTTGGGGTTTTAGCTCTTTTTTCTGGCTAAACAAGTGGTTATTTGCTTTTTGTTTTCTATGGGGTTAGGACAGTACAGAATGAAACCATAAACCTAAATATAAAATGATTATTTTTAATTGAAATAGATGGGTACTTATTTAAGTGTTGTTAAAGGTGGTGTGTTATTTCAGTTGCCAGTGACTTCATTACTACTCATTTCAAAAAACTGTCTGCATGGACACAGAAGGGTCTTGATGCATGGCTTCTTTGTATCAGTATGGATGGTGCAACAAGTTGGTCCATGCTAGAGACTTGAAGGGGGTTCAAGTGGGGTGCAGGACAGGGTGTTAGGTAAGACTACCTCTTTGCATTTCTGAGTAAAATGTCTGAGCTATTTGTAAAATATGTAAAATATTGTTAGTATGTCTTGCCTCACACTTACAATAACAGGCTTACATGGTCTAGGCATATTCTCACTGTTTTACATCATAAATCAGTAGAATCATCCTACCTAATAACCTAATGCTCTCTTAATGCAACTTGTACACCTTTGCAGAAGGTGCAATAGTGCCTCAGGACTATCAGTGGGCCATGGCTGTATAAAACTGTATATTTCCAAGAAATATTTCCACATGCACAAACATTAATGTTAAGATAGCAGCGTGTGACAAGAAAGACAGTTTATTGTCTAGAACTACCAAAAAGGTTTTATGATAATAATTAACATAAGTAAGCATAAGCATAAGCTTGGTTTGTATCTTTTATGTCTTCTGGCACAGACAGCTGATTTTAAACATTATGTTAAAAACTTGTAAGCAAAAATGTGATATTATTCAGCAGTTAAATTAAAGTACAAAGGGTGAAGAGATTTTGCAAGGTGGTCTAGAGGATTGTGTAAGGGATGTGGCAGAACGGATGGACATGGGAGTCTGCAGGATTTCTTCTGCACTAGATATGGATGACGTCAAAAGACGTCAAAGGCATCAGCCATTGCACCAAGTGGCACAGTGGTAAAGTGCTCGCCATATCGAGTTCAGTTCCTGGATGATGCTGTAGCCTCCTGCAGCCGGAGACCTAGAGAGAGCTGATTGGTCAAGCTCTCTGCCGCTGTACACCGAGTGTGTAACGCAGCCCCCAACGATACATGAGCGAACAGATGCAGTTGGCTGGCGTCAAGTGGTTCAGAGGAAACGTGTGATAGTCTTCAGCCCTCCCTGATTGAACAGTAGCCTTGTGGGAGACCCCTAGTTACGGGTGGGAATTGGATACGACTAACCCATGGAGAAAATCAGAAGACACCATGGAACAAACACCCCCAAAAAAAAAAGCATAAACAGAAGAGATCAGCCATCAGAGAGATCCATCCGTTATGGAGTTTCAGAATCAGGTCCTTGTAAATGTCTTAGCAGCAATCAGTGGGGAATTCGTACAGATATATATGTAATAGTATGAGTGGGGATCAGCATCTATATCAGTATCATGGATTTCTTTTTTTCAGTGATAGAATGGAACATGTCACGCAAAAGCAGATTTTAAATTTAAAGCCAGACAATTTAATAAATAGTGAGGTAGATGAAAATATACAATAACTATATCAGATCAGTGATAAGAATGTTTTAATCCCTTTTTAAGAGACTGAAGTAAACAAAAAAATTCTAAATATCTTACTAAAATGATCAACCTGTTTATTAGATCCCTAGCCTAAACATTTTTTAACAAATAGTGACAGAGGAAACGTAATCTCATTAGTTTAGTTTAATAGTTATGAAAACTCCAGATTAAACCAAAACTACCTCAACCATCCATTTATAAACCAATATAAAAAAAAACTCTCCTTTATCTTCAAGATCCTAGAAAAGGTAGCACAGCAGTTATACTCATACCTACATAGGAATAAAATATTTGAAACTTTTCATTTAGGGTTTAG
The DNA here is from genome assembly GCA_003987875.1 of Clarias batrachus. NCBI lineage: Eukaryota > Metazoa > Chordata > Actinopteri > Siluriformes > Clariidae > Clarias > Clarias batrachus. The sequence goes on along the minus strand of QMIH01000021.1, from coordinate 1,155,734 downwards.
GCCTCATTATAGTACAGAGACAGCACTATTTAAAGTGGCAAATGGTTAGGGTTGTGTTGGCCTGCTTGTTTTTACACTATTGATCATCCTTTAATTCTTGATACATTAGAAAATGTTGGAGGAGGTACAGAAATGTTCCCATCCTGACTCAGGCTTAGCTGATTGTTATCAGATTATAGATGCTCTGAGTAATATCATTTGTAAACATAGTTGATGACACACATGTATATTTCACCAAGCCAGATGAGAGACACCAGATCAATAAAGTTGAGGAATGTGTATGGAATGGGAATGGGAATGCCTCCTGGTTTTATCAGGCAATTGGAGATCTTTATGTTATTATTGATTCCAGTCTTTTGTTCAGAATATTAATAGGGTAGATTTTCATCATCTTAGAAAAAAAATGGCAAGGTAGAATAAATAAATAAATAAATAAATAAATAAATAAACTTGAATAAATACATTTTCATCCATTTGTTAGTTCAGGACGGATAACAGTAATGCCTTGTGGATAAACAAGCTCCTGTTAGTCCAGACTGCAGCAGCCCTACTAGAGTCCCTACTAGAAACATATCATCCTTATCTTACCCAGATTGCATTAGCTGTCAGTAAAATGTTTCATTGGTTTGAAGAAACTATTATTGGGCTATAAAGCACTGAATGGTCTTAGTACCTACTGTACATGAACTGCTGGTGATCTATGTTCTGCCATGATAACTTTGATCAAAAGTTGCAGGGTATTCATTGGTACCATGTACAGGAGATGTCAGGCTTTCTCTTACAAAGCCCAACTTGCCTTCCGAATAGAGTTTAGTGTTTAGGGCTCAGACACAGACATAGTTTTCCCTTGAGTAAAGCAGAAAATCTGGATTATTAATAGGCATGGAGCTTTTGGTAAACTTGTATGATTGCTGCTGAGGATCGCTCCATATAGTATGCTTAAAGATACATGTGATTACTGAGGACAGTTCCATGCAGAACTGCATTTATGGAAAAATACTACGAAGGTCATGACTACAACTTTTCTGATGGTTCTTGGACTAAAATGTAACAAGTCTCAGTCAAGCAAGAGTTAGTAACCCTAACAAAATTAATTTCCTGTTACATAGTTGTGGGATTTATTTATTTATGGCCGTACCTGGTATAAAATTAAGATGGGACTAAACTGATTAAGATACAAATTCACCAATTTAAAAAAGAATATATTTCGTTAACTTTTATATTTTTAAACCCAGCTTTGTGACACAAGGGCTATACAAACAAAAGAGGACTGTATTGATCATAAGTTTTTTTCCCCACTTTTTCAGATCCAAAATCAGAGTAGGCCAAATGGATGAAAAAGGGGGACAGAGGAAAGTATTGATGGCTGACTTAAGTGGGTAAGAAAAGAATATGTAGGTTTGTTAAAATACTGGAAGCTAGGGAAGAAGGATATATCAGGTAAATTTTGCAGCAACTAGGGTGAAGGGAATGAGTAGCTGTCAGAGGCAGGGCAGGGAAGACAAGAGAGAAGGACACAAAGTAGTAATCTGAGAAGTGGAGCAGGGGAATATCAGTGTCTATATTTGGGAAAGATCAGCCAAAATGCTATCTCTCTTGTGTAACTTATCAGATCTCTCTTGAGTAACTTATTTGTGGATATTCAGGTTTTTAAAAAAGTACAATAGAGTAAATGAAGCACTGGACATCTTTGGAACAAAATCAAACCTGTGCCACTGTCCCTGCCAGGATCTGATGAAACGATAGCTGAGTGTCAGCTGATTTATCTTTGTTGAAGGTTTTGGTTTTCAACTTACTGTAGTGGAAAACTACTTTAGCTGGAGAACTCCTGATGGCTGTTATTGAATAATAGAAATTGTTTGTGAGTTTCCCAATCTTTTTTTTATATATATAATAAACATGATTATTTCAAGCAAGAGTGAGTGATTCAGGTTGACGTTTAGTTTGTTTAAAGAGTTTCGCCTTTCGTCTGGTGCTCAGTGTAACTGTGCACGAAAAGTTATTTTCTTCTTATAACTTTAATAGCAATCAGTCATGAGCAACCATGAGTCATGAGTACTTGTGGCAAATGGCACACAGACATGCTAAAGAGTATTTCACTCGACAATTGCTATCCATTTCTATTTAGGTATAACACTTAGTGCTTTGTGCAGTTTGAGTCATAAATTTTATTTAAACCTGCACTCACAAGTTTAAGTCACAGGGTGCATAAGAGAAAGAGCATGAAACATGTTATAAAGTTTATCTGAAATCAGGTAGCAACCGAACGTTACATACCATTTTTAATGAAGGTTGTTCAGTATATTGATAATTACACATTCTAAAATTACATCTGAAACAGCATGATCCTAATACAAAGACATCTCTGTTGAAGTAATGGATCAATGTTTTAAACAGAATTTTTTACACTCTTATTGGTTCTTTTCCCTTTTTTCTCTCTCTCACTGCCTGGCCAAAAAAAATGTATAATAATTCACACACTCTAAGATTTCATTCAGTCTCTTTCGGCTTTGATTACTGCACACATGTGGTGGCCAGTTCGAGTGTGAAAAAGATTCACAATTTGAGTCCTGGAATATGTCTTTGCCATCAGGGAAGAAAAACTGAGTTGAGGTGTTCAGCACAATCAGGTCATTAGCTAACTTTAATTTATTTTATTTTATTTTATTTTATTTAACTTTTTTAACCATGCATTATTACAAAGTGTTTAAATGATCTCTATTCATTATTTTTTCAATGACATTTCTTCCACAAACTTGAGAATTCAACTTTTTCCTTCCAGGTTTTAATCATGTGTTGCATTATTGAGTTTTTAACCTGGCCTGAAGTTTGGTCAACTACACCTTTGCAGATGTAGATTTGGAGGACAACTTGACCTGGATTTTTCACCCTTTTCAACTTTTTGTAACCTGCATGTATTTTTTTACTCCACCATTTATTTCAAAGGTTTGCATACAATAACTCACTAACTTAAAAAAAAAAATTTAATCTGTCTACCCTTGCCATATACAACTTTTCCTGATTTTCCCAAGTCATTTTCTCATAAAATAACAAATACCACAGGAAACACTGACCTTACTCTTTACACTGTCTTACAGTATCTGTGTGGTTATAAAGGTTTGCGGTCACTTTGTAGTGACAGACATGTTAGTGAATCGCAGATAGCATTATTGCACTCCAAAACTTTTGGTTACAGTACGCCCTTCTGGAGATTTTTCTGGAAGTCTCCACTCTCTATTATGCAAGCATACAGGCAGTGTGCACGGCATACACATTTGGAAAGTTAAACACTTGGTCACAACCTTCAGACTAGAGTGTGAGTCACTGTGTTGAGTGGTGGCTCTCGGTCTTTACAGCCTACACACATGAACAGCACTTTGGAAAACTGAATAGCACAATGCAATAAAAGCAAAAGCAACAAAGTAGGAGAAAGAGAGAGAGAGAGAGACAGACATTTTTATTAACATATACCACTACTCATTTTTGTAATGCAAAGCCTTTATATTGGCAATATTAATTATCTTAGAAATATTTTTAACTTTTTGTATACAGATCACATGGTAATAAATAATGAAACTATACTAGTCAAGTCAAGTCACATAGGCTTTTATTGTCATTTTAACCATATTCTTTAGCTGCCTATCTAAGATAAACAAAATTTATAGCATGAATTATAAAAAATTATTCTAAGGTACTTTACATAAGACATTACAATACAAAAGATAACACAAGACAACAAAACGTGCATGTGCAAATGTTCAAACAGGAGCAGCAACACAACAACATGACACAAAGCAATATCCTGGAATAAACTGTAATAGTGGGTTATGGTAGTGCAAGTTAATGGCATTGTAACTTGCAGTAAACATTTCAGTAAACAGTAAACATTTCTTATATTACAGTGTAGCAGCAGTGAGTGGAGAAAGAGTCCTTGTGCAAATAGCAGCTAATAATATAAATATTTGTGGTTAAAGGATGATTGTAGATCGGTGTGTATGCATGTGTGTTCATCAGTCCAGTCCCATTTTATAGAGGTGAATGTTTATCTGAGTTGTGTGTGTGTGTGTGTGTGTGTGTGTGTGTGTGTGTGTGTGTGTGTGTGTGTGTGTGTGTGTGTGTGTGTGTGTGTGTGTGTGTCAGTCCAGTCTTTTCTTGTTGACTAGAAGGATGGCATGTGGGTAGAAGCTGTTACACAGTCTGGATGTGTGTGTCCGAATGGTTTGGTACCTTTTTCCAGATGGCTGTTTTGCGGATGCAGCGTGTGGTGTAAATGTTTGTGATAGAGGAAAAAGAGACCCCGAAGATCTTCTCAGCTGTCTTCACTATCTGCTGTAGGGTCTCGCAGTCGAGATGCCACAATTCCCAAACCAGACAGTGATGCAGATGCTCTGCATGCTCGCGATAGTCCCTCTGTAGAAGATGGTAAGAATTGTTGGTGGAAGTTGGAACTTCCTCAGCCTTCTCAGGAAGGGAAGATGCTGTTGGGCTTTCTTGTGCAGCTGGTGTTGGGGGACCAGGTGAGATTCTCCTCCAGGTGGACACCAAGGAATGTGGTGCTGTTGCACAGAGTAGCCATTGATGTTCAGTGGAGAATAGTTGCTCAACAACCATCTCTTTTGTCTTTTTGACATTAAGAGACAGGTTGTTGTCTTTACACCAGTCCGTTAACCTCTGCATTTCCTCTCCATTCTTGCTGATGAGACCCACCATTGTTTTGTCATCAGAAAACTTGATGATGTGTGTAGAGTTGTGTCTCGCTACACAATCGAGAGTTACAGTAGCAGTGTGAACAGAAGGGGACTGAACACACAGCCCTGGGGGACTCCACTGCTAAGTGTGGCGGTGCTGGAGGTGTCGTCCCTGAACCACATTGTCTGAGGCCTTCCGCCCAGAAAATCCAGGATCCAGTTACAGAGGGAGGTGTTCAGGACCAACAGGTTCAGCTTCTCGATCAGGTGTTGGGGGATGCTATTATTGTATGCTGAGCTGAAATCTATGAACAGCATTCAAACGTAGGTGTCCTTGTTGTCTAGGTGTGTGAGAGCCAGATGGAGTGGGTTGGAGATGGCGTCATCCGTGCAACGATTAGGATGATATGCAAACTGCAGTGGGTCCGGTGAGGGGGAAGCAGGGTCTTGATGTGTCTCATGATGAGCCGCTATAAGCACTTCATGATGATAGGCGTGAGTGCAGCAGGACGGTAGTCGTTGAGACAGGACACTGAAGATTTCTTTGTCCTGGGGACGATGGTGGCGATCTTGAAGCATGTGGGAATGAGGACTCAAAGAGATGTTGAAGATGACGGAAAGAACATCTGCCAGCACATTCTCTGAGCACTCTGCCAAGCACAATGTCTGGTCCGTCTGCTTTACTTGGGTTGTCTCTGCGTAGAGTTTACCTCACATCAGCCATGGTGAGATACAGCACCTCGTCAATCGGAGGAGAGGTGGTCTTTCTCACTGTCATAGTAGCTGTTCAGCAAATCTGGGAGGGAAAATAAAAAGCTTTACCTCTAACAGTCACAAATTCCACCAGCGATAAGCAATATCTAGAAACTAGCACAAGGTTCTTACAGCACTGCATGTTGATGTAAACACACAAGCCACCGCATACATACAATACATACAATACATGCCATAGCAAGCAAACAATGTTATCCATTAACCAATGATTGATCTATTCTGGACAGCAGATTTGGATCCTATCGTTGGGTCAGCAGTATGTGCATGGAGCTTGCATGTTCTGTGTGATTGTGTGCTTGCTTGCGGCCTGCAATAAACTGAGGCACCTTCAAGTTCCTTATCCTCAGTTCCTCAAACCTCCCATGACCTTATACAGGATAAGTGGTATAGAGAATGGGAGAGTGTACTGTATATATAAATATTTATAACTATATCTTCATATGTATGTGTTTAATTTAGTAAAGAGTCACATGTCAAAATTTCACTCTGGGGATTGGAATGTGAAAAAGATTTTTTTTTTTTTTTAAACACTATATTAACTGATATGTTACTTGAAACATTTATCTATGTAAGGCTGTGCTGTTTTATTTGGGTTAATTAGCAAAAGCCAGGTAAATGCTAAAAGGAAACATAAACTTAAAGCTTTTACCCCGATTTCTGGTCAGAACGGGTTTGCATGTCATGATGTTTCATATTTAGAATTATAATTGACTTTTTTCTGACTTGTATTCCATTCTTTCTAATTTAATTGCCTGAATCGCTTTAACAATTTGTTTCATTTTTATTTTCTATTCATTCATTAAGTTTGAATATAATGTCTTATTATTTTTATGTGCTACCTAGCATTTGCATTGCTGCCCTGCTGTCTGCTATCGTATTTCATACATGCAGAATTGTGCAAAGTTCAGTTAACAATATAAGATATCTTAATAAATAAGATTTTTTTTTATGTTTGTGCCTGAGTTAGACACAGAGGGTGTGGACTTTTCCCAAGACTTTTTACACTTTACAATTTCACACAGTGCCGATCTACTTTTTCTTATTTCTGCTGCCTGAATGAGATGTGAAAGACTATTTATCAGACCCTGCACTTCCTGCCTTAATCCTGAGCCCTGGGATGTTTGTGGTACTCCGTGTTTCTAAAATGTGTCTCTGTCCAGGCATGCATGCATGTATGACTGAAAAGCACTCACTGACAGGAAATGAGGCAGATGTAGGCTAGACGAGAGCTAGCCCTCTGAGCTGACATAAAAAATGAATGCATTGAATCGATCAAGTGGCCTCTAAGGGATGCTGTAGATTATAAATGTTCATGAAGAGTCTTTCTCTAGGTGTCTCTGCTATATAGATTAACTCTTCATATACACTAAAAATTTGAGTGAATAAATTCAAATGCATACTGTTGCTTCATCCATTCCAACCCAGCTACATTCAAGTCTTTTCTAAACTCCCAGCACATGCTTTTTGGGGCCATTTCAGTGATTGGATAAAATTGGTACACGGATGCCTTATTCAAGCAGATTGCCTCTCTAAATGGCCGCATTGCTTTTGAGATATATGTCCGCTAGCCATTATTGTCACATGGGCAATTGAGCTGTGAACAGCCAGCAAGTAACCAGGCATTAGCCAGGTTCTGCAGTACATCTCAGCTCTGACATAAATTATCCCATGTGAGTCTGGAGAAGGCAAGTGGCACTCACACACTGCAAAAGGCAGCACAAACAGCGATCATTGACAACCGAACACCAGCGGCCATTTGAGCTATTGAACACCGACTTGCCCCTGCGGTGCTAAAAGCAGGGTGATTTACTGAAGATGAGAGAAAGATCTCAGGTGAAGCTTCACACAGAAATAATCCATAGTATAAATAAATATATCCTCAAGGATTTTTTTTTTCATGATTTGTGTGCTGTTTTGGTTCTTGAACAGAGTTCACAAAAGGTCTTGCTTTTGCAGAAGAAAAAAAAAATCACATCATAAAAATATCCTTTGGTCTTAAGTTGAGAATGCCAGTCAGAGGAAAGATCATGCAACCAGCTCTCCAGTAGCCAATTTAGTGTCTTTTACAACCAGAGACAACCAGCGACAATGTTATGAAAGAGTCATGAACTGAGTTTTTTCACTAGAGTATAGTACAGTACTCATATGATCTGACATGAAGGACACGTTATTTCACATGATTTTTAATAAAATTCATTTAACAATTGTCATGTTTCAATGGGTACATATCTGTAATCAGTTGGTAAACAGTAACTGCGTTTTTTCTCTTTCATTTTGGGGCACAAACACAAAACCCTTTGAAATATCCCTGGAAAAAGGCAACCTCGACTTGGATCAGAAATATTGTTTTGCACTGTAGCTGCATCATGTTTGAAGGTTCACATTTTCCCCTGTGTTGTTCTCTTTGAAGAACATCCTTCTCAGAACATCCTTCTCATTATATCCTGTAAAAACACCTCTCTCTACACTATCAATCAAACAAACACACATGCACATCCTCTCTC
>QMIH01000021.1:1106232-1131528 GCA_003987875.1 Clarias batrachus | reverse complement strand
ATAGATAGATAGATAGATAGATAGATAGATAGATAGATAGATAGATAGATAGATAGATAGATAGATAGATAGATAGATAGATAGATAGATAGATAGATAGATAGATAGATAGATAGATAGATAGATACTCTATTATTTCCAAAGGGAAATTGCTTAAATATATAGGAGAAGACATAGAGCTGCATTTACAATGGTCTTAAACACAGGAATAACTATAATTGTGTCAAAAAAAACATTCTAATAAAAGTTTTTCTTTTCTTATAATAAATTTCAGTGTCACAATTTGGCCCACTAAGTTAGAGCTAATAATAAACTTTAATATGAAGGGTTCACTTTGAATTAGATTGCACGTGGGCTGCAAATCCTCTCTAATCCTACAGTCTCCATCAACATTATTTTCAAATGCAATTCATTTCGGTGATCTTGTGACAGAATTTTGATCAAAATGCACATGTACTGTAAGTATTTTTAGTTTGCAACAGATGTAGACTAACTGAAGGGTTACAGTTAGTATGAGGAATATTATTCATTATTAGGAAAGTTCCTGATTGGGAAGCCAGATGACTGGTCTAGATAAAAACAATGAATTACACACTATCACCCAGTGACAAAATTATCATTGGAGGGAAAAAAAATGATCAAAACAAGGCAGACAAAATATTCACATCATTTGCATTCACAAGCCGGAACACAAAGAAAACTTTGAAGCAGCAAAAGCCAATTTTCATGAGCATGTTACTTCTAGAAGGAACACAAATTATAACAATTTTCACCAACACTGGCAGAGGAACAGTGAAACAGGTTTATTGTTTTTAAAGGGATTTACGTGTTGTCAGATCATTACGACTTTGAACGGATAAATGATGAGTGCATCCACCGTAGCACTGTCATCAGAGTTCGAGACAAATTAATGTCAAAGAGTCTGCCATGCAGCCATGAGCTCATTAAAAGCTGAACTCGCTTTATAAAATGTCTAATATGTTGAAACAAGAGGAGAAATAAAAGAAGTTTAGATTTCCTCATAGAAAATGTGGCAGAGACCATAGGAAAAGTACTGACAAACAAAAAAAAATATCCAACAAACCACATAACCAAGAAAAATACCCACAAAACATCGCCCATCTTGCAACTGCATGTTGTGTAAAAATAGAAGTATTTGCTAAAAACTGAATGTAATATTTTGGCCCATGCTGAGTAACTGTTTGACGCTGCCAGTGAATTGTGGCAGATTCCATTGATTGATGTCAGCAAGAGCCTGGCCACATTTACAATCCAATACTGTATTTTGACTCTTTTTTACCTGATACTGTTTTCTGCATTTGTCTTTTGGCTCTTTGTGGAAGAATGAAGAAAGTGCTGTATGCTGATTAAAGTACAATAGTCTAATCTTTGGACCTAACAAGGAAGAACGTGACCACAAACTTTGTGAATCATTGCAAACTATTCAAGCCTGAGGGATAAAGGAAAATCTGTCCTTAAGCAGAAGGAGTTGAACAGCACATATCCAGACAAAGTCTATGCCATTAATGGCCTCAGCAGACGACAAAGTCAGACTTAGTGGAAACGCATATTTGGTATGATTAATTATCTGTGCTGCTACTAATCTCGCGGCTCTACTGTGCTCCAGTCACCTAATGAGCTGCTGAAATCTGACAGATTCTGGACATGGGACAAGATTTAAGGAGACAGGGGAAAAAAACACATGCAAGTCACAACTCTAGTGCTTGTATACTACAACACAAAGACGTCAACCGTCATGAATTCTGATGCTAGCAGTTACACTGCTTCAAGAGCATGTTGGAAAGATGGAAGTCCCCATGGAAGTCTCTGACAGCAAAAGAAAGTCACTTGTCTGGAACTGTGAAAAGCTGTCAAGGTCACCTCTGTGTACTTGATTCCTTCAAAGTGCTCACAGACCATAAATCCTTGGTACCTTGGATAAATCAGAAAAAAAGTCTGTATGAGGATCCCATTGACCAAAGTGTATCAAACCAGTGGCCAAATACACCCAGGCAAGTCTCTACTCAGTAGTATATTGCTGTTGCGTATAACTCTTCAAGATTTATTGAAATATCACATATACTGTACTACCTAATGTCTTCAACAAATTAAAGAATCTGCATGCTTTTGTAATCCTACAACAGCTCTGTTTGGACGCTGCATCAGTTCATCACAGGGCAATTCAAAACTTTAAAACAGCATGGTTTTATTCATTGGATATGCACTGCCCACTTCCCGTCATCAGAGAGGGCCATTCAGACTGCTAAGAAGACACTGAAACAGGACAAATTTTATGCATCTCTGTGCATACAGAACAACACCAATTGCAGCTACAGGTTTCAGTTCATTACAAGTGTTCATAGGCAGACACTAGCAGTTCCCACGGCAGCAAATAATCTAATCCCCTTATAGCAAGATTTGAAAAAGATGGCAACAATAGATCACAAAGCAAAGCTGTCCTGCAGCTACTTCTACAATAAATGCCACACTGCTAAATCATTGCCACTCATACACCCTTGAGACCATGTGTGAGTGAAGCTCAATTAAAACAAGGAATTGATGACTGTCCAGGGTACTGTATGCCATGATATTGAGCAGTCTAGGTCATACTATTTGTCAACGAACCAAGGGGAGCTTCAGAGGAGCGAATATCTCAAGGTAGTCCTTCATGGTGGCAGCGCAGCAAAAGATGCCTTAGACGGCATAAGAGAGGCAGACAAGCAGATTTTTGAAAACTCATATTGGAGGCAAGTACTGAAGCCAATGATGCCAGATACTCAGAAACATGCAAAGAAGACACACTAGAGGGAAAACGAACATATACATTTCTAAATGCTAAATCAGGTGTTAAGCCAACCACATAATAAAACAGTTTGAATAAAGGTTGCAAGTGACATTAAAAGTTGCAAATGAATCTTTGGTTCATTATCATTTCTGTTGTGTATTTGGAATTTGGCTGAAGTTAACACTGCAGCATGTCTCGGTTGCAATCTTATTTTTAAGCTTTGTAGCTTTGTTTATTTCTACCGGAGAAGCTCCAGCATTTAAAAAAAAAGATGATGTATGTGTTTGCCTTAGCATCTGGGGATTGTGAATCCCAATGATGCCATAGTCAGAAGTCCAAGGGAGCAAAATTGTTGTGCTTTTAGAGAGGAAAGGTGGCATACACACACTCCCACATCAATAAAAGCGACAATGGGCAATCATGGGTGTCAGGGAGGGGGAATTAATAGTGTTTTTTTCTTTCTTCTTTTCAGTCAACTGGTGCTACATGTCTTGGAAGAAGCACGTACAGTAATAGCCTTTGCTCTCCCTGGTTGATAGGTGAGAGACCTAAGAAAGGGTGGGAATTGGCTGTGATTAAGATAGAGAGGAAACCTGGGAAAAATAAAAGGGGGGAGTGGCGATGAGCACTCGGTTATTTCACGATTACGTCATTCTTTGTGTTATTTATGTGTATGAATGTGTTTAAACAGTATTGCTATTGCTATACTTGTTCCTACTGTATATACTATATGTAATAATACAAAACTATATTAATACCTTGTACTAAACATACAAGTAGTATAACAGCTCAGATGTAAATCTGACAGGCAAAAAACGTCAATCTGATTCATATTATTAAACGTCTCCGTGCTGTTACTATCTATTATCATCACTCATGGAAAACCTTTCGTCCGATCAGATTACTCAGTCATCGCTAATTGCTTTACAATTTCATTTAATGCATTTATTATACTAGGAATACAGTATTGGTAGGAATATGTTGAGGTAATCCTCAGGATTTTTAAGAAAAGATTCTTAATAGTTAATATGATAAGACATAAGTCAGTGTTCCCATATGTTGATTTATTTGTGGTGGCCTGGCACAATATCAACACTAACCACCACATATTGATTTCCTTTTTTCTTTTTCCTTTCTTTCTTTCTTGCTTTTGCTGTTTAAAAAAGGATGCAATCTTAATTCATTGCAGAGCTGCATTAATTTACTTAGCCCCTCCTTACCACACCCATCTCTCTCTCTCTCTACCTCTCTCTCTCACACGCACACACACTGATACAACAAATGCACAACATGATACAACACAATGTTTAGTGCGGATTGTCACATGATCAGAGCTGTGGCTGCATCAAAGTTTCCAAGCAAAAGGGTAGTAAGGTATCTTTATGTTGACATAAAGATAGTTCACGATTTTAGTACATATCCTCATTTAATGTAAACTTTACATTAGTAACATAAGATAGATAATGGCTACATTGGCTAAACTAACATTGATGTATGCATTTGTAACCCAATCTGTGAAAACCTTCTAGTCAAGTTCTGGATATATTGGATTTAGGTGACAGCATGTGTGGCACTTGATATGATGAATATTGGCCTCAGTTCATCTAACTGACAACAGAAAGATCACCGATGATCCATTTATAAGGTCATGCCCATGTGTTCAGTGAATAAGAGCACAATTCCATTCTATAGCCAGCACGAATATAAATAATTCATAGGCAGTTGTTGGAGCCTTGTTTCATCTAATAGTTACATGTAATACATGTACCCATATGGTGGAACGAACACTCTCTTTCATAAATGTGGGTTGGAACTAGGAGCAAATGTCATTGTTGGTTTTGCAAAGTAAGCTCAGGTGCCTCAAAGTTGTAAGCACTTTCATAACAACCTGATAAAATGATAAAAAGAGGATATGGGGCTCTGGAACTATGAGACTTAACACAGAAAAACAGTGAGACATTTGTCACTAGATGAAAAAATGACTGATGTTCCTTTGACCAAGTCTCATGGCCAAAATGCATCAACCAATACAGTGACCACATTGGAAAGAATGTGTAAGAAGTGGTGGTGGCTCAACTTTGCATGTCTCTCAATAGTGCACTTGTAAACAACGTTTTCTTTTACAGAGCAATTATGCAAGGTTCCCCAAAAAGCTCTATCCAACTATTATGTGCTCGCCGGCTATGGCTGGAGGTTTGTGGAGACAGAAGTTCTTGAAATAGAGAGGGGCAGTGGATCTCGAGGATGCTTCGTTTGGTTTAGAGTAGGATTTTACAGTGAATTATATAAGAAACAGATAGTCAATGCAGAAATTGCAGGACCAATGTGAAGTGTTCAAATTTTTGTTGAAAGATCAGATATAACAAAGGTTCTCACTGGCCAGTGAGCACAAAGCACTGGGTCCAGAGATTTCATCATTGTGACAAGCACACTACCTATGCATGTACAGCATGAAATGCAAAGTGTCACTCCACAAACAGCAGAAAAGTAGATATAAATAAGTGAAAAAGTAACACTGTCACAAAGTACTGTATGTTACAATAAAGTAACAATGTTGAAATATATTAATTCATTTTTTTTCTCTCTCAAAATTCATGTTGAACTAGGAAAAGTGTTGTGGTTATATAAAATAGTCACACCTAAAAGACATTTAATGTTGAGGACTGCTATTGTCAGAATGTTTGTGCTGGGATATAAATAAATGGGATATAAAACCATGCTGTTATAAATATAATGACTTGAATAATATTTAAATTGAGTATACACATTATAATACTTTTTGTAATAATGTAACATTAAAAAAAGATTGATTATTTATTGGAACAAATTTAGAATTAAAAAGGTTTTTGTACCTGTACAGATAGTGGGATCAGTGCTGCAGGAAAAGTCTCCAGAAGTCAGGAGGAAGGAGGTACCCTCTTTCTTGCACTTGTCTCGCTTGTGTGAGCGACGAAGGGACCACCTCTCGCTGGGTGAGAGCGGCTCATCCTCTGATAGAGCTACATTAGCATCACCATTCTGTTTGGAGTCTAACAGATGGACAAACAAAGCCCAAAATCATCAAGATCGGATTATATTAATTTTGTACTCTTTCATATTTTGTCATAGTGCTAGGCAAAAGAACAATAACAATATATACTGTGATAGACACTTCACTGTTTTCATAAAAAAATACATTTTAAGTGTTGGATGAGATGGTTGTTAAAAGCAATGCATTAGGAGACCACTGCTGTGTCTCAATTTGGGGGCCACATCCTTTCAAGAATGTACTTGAATGGTGATTACGCCATAACGTTGAGAACAAGGCTGTCAGTTTTCGAAAGCGCCTTCAAATGTAGCCTTCTTTCTTTCCTCTGAAAAAGAAATGTGCAATTGTGTATGCTTTGCCTCCCAAACATCCAATTTACGATGCAGGATCAGAGGATATTAATATCCATATACATGTTAGAAAACAGTACAAGTCTGCATGGAGGTTGATTATGCGAGTGGTGCCCGCGCACTGAGACTGAGTATGGAAGATGATTACCCACAATTCCACAGTGCGGAGAGGAGACCCACTGGCTCAGCTGTGATCACGTGACTCTCAGCAGACAAAGTGCATGTGTACTACTCGTATATCAAGCCCTTACTCGTTTATTAAGTTAAAATTTATTTAACTCGTCTTCTGAAAAGCTCACAGACCAAGTTACTCGCAATCCAAGCTTCCACTGTATATATATATGATTTATGATGTATATTATGTATGATAAAACCTTTTGAGAGGCAGCTTTTCATTAAACGTAACTAAGTGATACACGATGTTAACCAGCGGCAATTAGACGTCCAGAAATTGTGGAAGAAATTGCAGTATGGCAGTTATTATGCCCTGACTGAAATTGGAGTACAGTTCCAGCACTGTTTTTTTTTTTTTGGTATATTTTTTGTTATATCGCCCAGCCATACAGTAGGTTGTCAAATTGCCCTTTTAAATTAGTGTTTTACCTGAACGGTTCCTTGCAATGTTTTCCTCAGGTGCAAGAGGACAGGTGTCACTTTGGGTGCTATTCCTGTGCGAGTTGCTCTCAGACTTTCCAAATGAGGCTGAGTCCAAAGCTGTGTCTGGATTTCGGTGGTGGCGTTTCTTCTTTTTGGGCAACTTTTGCTTCGCCATTGCCAGAGAGTAGTACATCCCAAAATTGTTAACAATAACAGGGACTGGCATGGCAATAGTTAGAACGCCTGCTAATGCACACAGAGCACCAACCATCATACCCAGCCAGGTTTGAGGATACATGTCCCCATAACCCAGCGTAGTCATAGTAACCACAGCCCACCAGAAGCTGATCGGAATGTTCTTGAAATGAGTGTGACTGTTCGTGTATGGATCATCAGGGTGTCCACCAATGCGCTCTGCGTAGTAGATCATTGTAGCAAAGATAAGGACACCAAGAGCAAGAAAGATGATGAGGAGACAGAATTCATTAACACTGGCACGCAGCGTGTGGCCAAGCACTCTGAGACCTACAAAGTGACGGGTCAGCTTGAAGATCCGCAGGATACGCACAAAACGCACCACTCGCAAGAATCCAAGCACATCTGTGGCAGCTTTGGAGGAGAGTCCGCTCAGACTAATCTCCAAGTAGAAAGGTAGGATGGCTACAAAGTCAATGATATTCAGCAAATTCTTAATGAAGAACAGCTTGTCAGGACAGCAAATGATGCGCACCAGGAACTCGAACGTGAACCACACCACACAGATGCCCTCCACCAGCGTAAGTGCAGGATTCGTCACCACTTCAATAGTTGACACCATCTTGGTAACGTTGCCATCCAAAATCTCTTCGGTACGGTTCTGGAGTTCATTGAAGGCCTCATGGGTCTCAAGGCAGAAGTTTGTGATAGACACCAAAATGAAGAAGAGTGAGACAAAAGCAACGACCTGCAAAATACAAAACCACCATGTCATCATAAAGGGTCTCTTTCTCTCAAAAGTACAACAATGTTATTATACAAACACTTTGCAGAACTAAGAAAAGTAACATTCTACATCAATCTATATTTAATCTAATCAAAAAGCCAAAATCTTCAGCACTGTTGGCTGAAGACATTGTAGGTGTTATATTCAATAATAAAGGCGAAAATAAGAAGAAGAATTTGCTCTCTGGAACTTGCTTGCTATAAACATATTGATTGTTTCTGTGTAAGGTAATATAATATATGGGTTTGCCAAAATTTTATCTTTTTTTATGTTATGAAATTTTATATTATGAGTATTTAAATCGAAAGCTTGCCCATTTAAATTCCAACTGAAGTGCAAAGTAATCTGCACATGAATAAGAGGCCAAATTGAGCACTTTTTTTTTTTTTTAAATAAGATGTCATCATTCAAACTAAAACCCAATCTTAACTAGTCAAACAATTTTTAAATATTACATGAATGTAAAAACAGTCAGATAAACTTATAAAAGGATAAGAAACAATAAGACATGCTGTGTGAAAACATCTCTCCATTAGCTGGAACAATTGTGGTTTCCTCAGCTCAATTAGACACAGCAGGCTGTCCTCCATTCCAGTACAATACAATAACAAAGAGACAGCAACAAAAACAAGCTAATAATCAGAACAATCATAAACATGTGGGCATGTGAAGCTTAAAGCACAAATAAAAACATTAGACTTATTAATTAATTTTTTTGTGTGTGAATATGTTGCTCTATTCGTAACAGAATAAAACACCCAGTTACTAAACAATTTAAAGATAATACAATTTTAAACTTTATTGTGCTTAATGGTATATATATAATATATAATGCACGGGCTACTTTGACTCCCATTTGTCCACATGCTGAGCCCAAATCAGAGGAAAAATCAATACTCTCCCTCCTTTGCTATTTAGCTTTTTGGGTCCAGTGTATATGGTTAAACAAACAAAAAAGCATAAGGTAGAGCAAAAACATTAATTACAGTGATCTGAAATCACAAGTATTATTAAAAAATGTACCTAAAGTTGCAGAATAATTAGATCATTACATAAAGGAATTGTTCAAATATTTGGCATATATCTAATGATTAGTTCGTTTTTTGACTCTACCGTATAACATTGCACCTGTCCTTTAGCTTACTTTGCACCGCACCGATCGATTTTATCAGCTCTCTTTCCTGGAAAAAAAAAAATGTTTGTTCACTTCCGGCTTTGCTTGAATCAATCATTTCTGTGTTATTCTTCGAATCAAATGAACACAGCACCAGGTTTTAACACAATAAATACATCAAAACCCAGGTTTTTAAAGCAGAATTTACACACTTCTTTGGTGTGTGTAAACTTCACTTCACAACAACTTCACTAATCTTTGCCTTTAATCTTTAATCTTAATCATCACTTAACCTTTCATCACTATAGGCTATGGCATAATGTACAGGTACTATATATTTTTGGTTATTCAGATTAATTTAGATGGGTGGTGCTGCCTAACCTGTGTGATGGCAATATAACACACTACTGTACCTGGCATTAGTTACCTAACTAACTAGCTACTGTAGCGTCACGCACTCTTTAATACAAGACATAAGACTTTTCACAAACCTTAAGTGGGATAGCAAGGGGGGAAAAAATGGCAAAAGACTGGTTGTAAAAACACTAGGAAAAGACTGGCCGTATGTGCATTGTGGGCTAGAAATCTTGGCACCAGAGGAAGACCAGAATGTAATGTTTACCAATGGATCTTTATATGCTGTCAACAAGACAGACATAAACATTAAATATTGGAAGAGTGATAAAACAGTCAATGTTTTGTAACGCAAAGTGATCTGCATAAACAACAAAGCAATGTTACTAAACAGGTTAACATAAACAAGAGAACATTATTAGATAGATAATGAGGCCAACTAGGTGAATACTAAAGGATGAAAGAGATAAATTGGATGAATGAACAAAGAAAGAAAAAGAATATAATAAACACAGTAGGTGGCATGTGTGTGTGTATAATAAGGATATGAAACTAACAAGCTGACCACGATGGATTAATGTAATTAAGCTTGTTTGTGTTTACATGTCTTATCACAGAGATTAACTCCAAAACCCTCATTAAAATTAATGGTGACAGAACACACTTTTAAATATACTTGAGACACACAGAGATTTAACCTTTAAGAAATCTTATTTAGCTATGCAAAGACCCTGCACTTCATATCACAAGGTCGTGAAGATCTATAGATGGACAGATAGATCGATCGATAGATCAATAGATAGATAGATAGATAGATAGATAGATAGATAGATAGATAGATAGATAGTACCTGCTAAATTTTTTCCTTATAAAGTTACGTTACATTTCCAGATATGTGCTTACTATGTAGCAGTGTAGAATTTCATCTAAGTCCTTCATCTACAGTATATCTCCAAACAAAATTACGCAGACTTAAAATTAAAATCAAAACAAAATGTGTACACTCTAAATTATGTAATTAGGTTTGCTTTATTCATAAGCAGTGAGATGACACTCTACTAGGACAACAGCTTTTTTTTTAAATAAGTCTACAAAATGCAATGACTGAAAAAAGAATACATTTCACAAAACAGGCTTTGCAAATAGGAACATAATCTCCATAATCTTTAGTAACAAGTGTTCTCCTCATTTCTTAGACTAGGTTAACTTACAGGCACATAAAATGAAATTTTCTCACCAATATATATATATACACACACACTGTATATATTCAAGATATATATGTATATATATTTCTCACCAGTATATATCTGAACCTTAACAGCTGAGTTTAAATAAATCCTCTATAGGCAGCTGTTAGAATAGCTTGTAAGTAGTGTATGTGAAAGTATCTTTTACAGTATACACTGATTTAACAATTATTTGAAGTAATTTCTTTATGCAGCAACAAGAGAAAATCATTGCTATGTAACTATAGTATTTATGTTTAGATAAATATGATCTTCAGATTTTGGGTAAAAAAAAACTTAAAAACTGCAAAAAAAAATTATATATAAACACAATACATGTGATATGTTGCCTAACTTGTTATAATCAGTTTTTTCAGTAGTCTATTAGTCTCAAAAAAGCAGCAGCTTTATTGTAAACAAATTCTTTCAAACATACAAACACAAAAGTTTGATTTATGGTTCTTGTGAATACTTTCAACCCTAACTGATGCAATAAGTCGATTTTCCTTTTTTAAACAACCAGGTTGTAAGATATATCATCTAGTCATAGAAAGATCAAATTATTGGCCATTTATGAAAACCTGGAACTATCCAGTGCTGAACTGTCAACTTCACCTAAGAAACTTGGTCAGAAACAAATCATAAATGAACGTAATCCGAAATCACTTAAACCACTTGTTAGTGGGAATAATCAGAAAAAAAGTCTAGAATTTGTTAGGGAGCATAAAGATTGGACTTTGGTGAAATTAAAAAAGGTCATGTGATCTGATGAGTCCAGATCGACCCTATACCAGAGCAATGGATATGTCAGGGAAAGAAATAAAGAAGATAAAGTGATGCACCCATCAAGCATAGCATATTGCACCCTGTACAAACATCTGGAGGAAATGTTATGTTCTGGGGATGCTTCAGTTGGTCAGGATTTGGCTTAGCACTGTTATGTACTTTAGCAATAAAATTAAGTCCTGACCTTAACCCTATCGAAACTCTTTGGGATGTGATGGAGCCTTTTGACTGTTGCATCATCAATCCAAGTTCTCCACCTAAAATTAATACAACTCTGGATAAAAATGAATGTTGTGACATTGCATAAGGTTGTCAAAACAAAGTGAGGAATAAAGCCGAAAACTAAAAGTGTGCAACTTTTTTGGTGGCCAGGTAGTTTATGAGTATAAGCTTGGTTTGAATCAAAGATACAGTTTTTATTGGAGAAAAAAATTTCCTCATGGGAACCAACCTAAAATCTCTACAACTGTCAGATCTGGATATTTCAATTTTTTTTGTCCCCTGTAAGATATGAGGACATGTACACACACCCACACACACAAGCGCACAGTTAGGTCAAGGTCGAGAATGTCCTTGTGTTTCTAATCTGAGAACAGTCATCAATACCACTATTATTGTAAGATCCACAGCAGAGGCTTCAGACCTGACAGATATACTACCATCTGTGTGTGTATGTGTGTGTGCGTGTGTGTGTGTGTGTGTGTGTGTGTGTGTGTGTGTGTGTGTGTGTGTGTGTGTGTGTGTAATAGTCTGAAAGGATACACAGTCTCCCTTGGCAGCTGTTCATTATGCCTCGCTCTGCCTTTGGAATATTACCCAGCAGGTTTAGCACCTGTTGCTCATTCTGGGATTCTTGCTCTATTAATAAGATTGGCACAATCTGAGTTAGACTTCTGGGAAACAATATTCAATATCACTCAAATGCATTAGCCCCTCAACCTTGCCATCTGGCAGGCTTGATACATTTCCACACTTTCACAGCATTGTTGCTTCTAATTTCTTTAAGCAAACAGTACACAATTTTAAACTTACTTCAAATTTTCACAAAAAACACAACAGTCTTTGTTTTCTGCATTGCTTACTATGTTACAGCATTTTGTTTTTGAATTACTTTTTTATCCACTATCCATGGAAACACACCATTCTAAAATACAGCAAATCTCCAAACCTTGTGATGCCTAAGCATGTGTATTTGAGCTGTATGTATCTTTTCAGTATCTTTTCGATAGGCATGGGAATAGGTACTGATTCCATTTGTATTTTGATGCTGTAAGTATCATGATTTTATAAATATAGTGGATTGCGAGTAACTTGTTTCATGATCGTTTTGCAAGACAAGCAAATTTCTTTTATAAATTTAAACGAGCGAAGTCTTCATATACGAGTAGTACAGATGTGCTTTGTCTGCCAAGCATCTCATGATCACAACTAAGCCAATGGTTCGTTTGTTTACTATAACATAGTGTTTGTGCATAAAGCATTTTAAAAATTTTCTGTCCAAGTGTAGTGACGTTCTTGTAGCGAGGTTCCTTGTTAAAGAAATTTGCAGACAGAGCAGTGATTGCGTTAGTGTGTGTGTGTGTGTGTGTGTGTGTGTGTGTGTGTGTGTGTGTGTGCGTGTGTGTGTGTGTGTGTGTGTGTGTATGTGTGTGTGTGTGTTTTTGTGTGTGCGCGCATGTGAAAGTCGTCCTACACAATCGCCTTACTTCAGCCGCGATTCATTTCAGGTTTAACTGTATTTTGATTTTTCTTTAGGTTTTGTTAGTATTCTAAACAAATTCTGTACAAACAAATACTATACAATACAATCTATATATTAAATATTAATCTGCACAAACTGAGTGAAAGTGTCTAAGCACTGATTGGTACAGCAGAACAAGAAACAAACAGTTTTGGACCACATTTTATCTTATCTTGAATGTTTGCATGCTGTAAAGCCAGAACATCACTGGTAAAGCTGATAATGTCCCTAGTTGTCAATATAAATCACTAAGAGACAGTTATAAGAATGCTGTTAAAATAGGACATTTTGCATTAGTCAAAAGTATTAGTTTCTGTTTTGGGTGAGTTAGGTAACTCACTCACTCACTCATCATCTATACAGTACCGCTTCATCCTGTATTCAGGGTAGGCAGGGGGCCTGGAGCCTATCCTACGAGATTTATTGCACGAGACAGGGTACACCCTGGGTGGGGTGCCAATCTATCGCAGGGCAGAGTTGGGTAATCTGCTAGGAATGGGAATTGCTAAAACAGATATGCACTGTCGTTTTACACCTCCAGGGTCAGGATTCGATTCCCGCCGTGTGGTCTGTGTGCATGAGTTTGCATGTTTTCCATGTGCTTGGTGTTCCGTGCTCTGGGTACTCCGGTTTCCTCCTACAGTCCAAAGACATGCAGATTAGGTTAATTGGCATTCCAAAATTGCCTATAGTATGTGAATGAGCTTGTGAGTGCTTATGTACAGGGGGTAGACAGTGAAACTGAAAGACTGGCCAATTTAGGGTTGAAGATTTCATGGCTAAATTTGACCAGCCTGGTGGCCAATCTTCATTGATTGCACATTCCACCAGTAAGAGCAGAGTGTGAAGGTTTAATAGCAAAGTAATAGCCCAGTTTTGCTTAAGATCTTGCGATGCACACAACATTATGGGTGACAGAGTTTAAAAGCGGACAAATTGTTAATGCACGTCTCACTGGCACATCTGTGACCAAGACAGCAAGTCTTTGTGATGTATCAAGAGCCACGGTATCCAGGGTAATGTCAGCATACCACCACGAAGAATGAACCACATCCAACAGGAGCAACTGTGGACTGAGGAAGCTGTCTGAAAGGGATGTACAGGTGCTAATCCGGATTGTATCTAAAAAACATAAAACCACAGCCACCCAACTCACTGCACAATTAAATGTGCACCACAACTCTCCTGTTTCCACCAAAACTGTTTCGTCGGGAGCATCACAGGGTCAATGTACATGGCCGGACTGCTATAGCCAAACCTTTGCTCACTCGTGCCAATTCCAAACGTCGGTTTCAATGGTGCCAACAGAGAAAATCTTGGGCTGTGGACAATGTGAAACATGTATTGTTCTCTGATGAGTCCACCTTCACTGTCTTTCCCACATCCAGGAGAGTTACAGTACGGTGTGGAGAAGCCCCAAAGAAGTGTACCACGCAGACTGTTGCATGCCCAGAGTGAACCATGGGGTGGATCAGTGATGGTTTGGGCTGCAATATCATGGCATTCCCTAGGCCCAATAATTGTGCTAGATGCGCGCATCACTGCCAAAGACTACCGAATCATTCTGGAGGACTATGTGGACACAGGATAAGGCAGTATAGATGATGAGTGAGACGACAGTCATGTTCAAAAGTTAGTACCCTCTTTTAATTCTACATGTTTTTGTGTAAAAAATGAATCATCTGATCAACACACCTGATTCCCCCTTATGGATAAAAATGAAGGGTTGCGGATAATTCTTGCAGACCTTGCCGTTTTACAGACTTTTTAACCTAAATTTTATAACAAGAAACTCTAACAGAATACTCAACCAGATTAAGAAGGTGCTCAATATATCCAAGACCTCTGTAAGAAGACCTATTTGTTTTAATCACTCTTTCCTGCCAACATGGTCGGACAAATGCTACCAGGCCTGGAGCAGGAGTAGATTAACTACCGTCTAAGATTTTTACATGAATAGTAGATTTGCCTCAATTTATCAGCTTAAGGACATTTTTCGAAAAATCATCTGGTCATAGCGTGTCATAGTATTAGACAAATACAACCTAGGATGATCAACAACATATAACTTTTTCCACCATATACAACAGATACGCTTTTTATGTCATTATATATTTAACAAAAATCAAGACAAAAAAACGAAAAACCATGTGTGGCAATTCTAAGTACCCTCCATGATTCCATAGCTTGTAGATCCACCGTTAGTAGCAATAACATAAAGTAAACGTTTCTTGTATGTGCAGTAACAATTGCTTCTCTTGGAGTGTGCTTGTGGATATTTGTGCTCATTCAGTCTCAAGAGATTTAGGGAGGTCACACACTGAGGTCAGGCAAGGAGGCCTGGGGTGTCCACTTTCTGATTTATCCTAAAAGTGTTCAATAAGTTGAGGTCAGAGCTCTGGACAAGCCACTTGAATGCTTCTAAACCAACCTTGAAAAACACTGTCATGGAACAGTTTTGGTTTAAGCTCCTTAGTTGCATAACATAATGCTAAAGCATAAAAAGACATTCTAGACAATTACACTCCTCAAACTTTTTGGCAAAAGTTTAGGAGAAGGACCACATACAGGGGCTATGGCAAGACATCCATATATACTTTGGATCATACAGTGTAATAAAGACTGGACATAATAACTGAAGCAAGGTTTTCTTTTGAATGACAAAGTTCAAAAGACGTTGTGCAGAAAACGATTTCAGAATGCGGCAAGCAAAGCATGAAATTGTCATCACCTGGAGTCATCACCCGGAATGAAATTTTGCTATAATAATCACACTATTTCACACTTAAATGGCATTTAATTATTTTTAAAGCACATTCCTGATTACCAAGTCTAAAATATAAATTTCAGCATTACATATTGCGGATACATTAAGCTGTCAGACTGTGGTGCTTTACACAGTTCAATACTGTTCCTCACTTCAACGCTGACAATTAGCCCCGGCCAAAATAAATAGATTGGTGCTATTTCTGCATTTGTTATTGTCATGTGGCAAAGGAAAAATTAAAATGATCTGCTGAATTAAACTTTCTGTCACTTTTAAAATGTCCAAATGACAGATAACACTGTGTTTTGAGAATTTGTATTGGGAATCAATAAAGAGATTTTTTTTTTCCATTGTGAATTTTTTGATTTAATGATTTTTCTGTGCTTTTGGGAATCAATTTGTTCTTTAGACTTCCAAATTGTGCTTGATCGTAAAAAGTGTATCTATTACAAAGTCACAAGCTACATAAGAGGTACTCGTGTATATACAGTACCACCATATATAGTACAGACCAAAAGTTTGGACACACCCTCTCATTCAAAGAGTTTGAATTTGTATTATGGCAAGAAAAAAGCAGCTAAGTGAAGAAAAAAATGAGTGGCCATCATTACGTTAATAAATGAAGGTCAGTCAGTCCGAAAAACTTTGAAAGTGTCCCCAAGTGCAGTCACAAAAACCATCAAGCGCTACAAAGAAACTGGCTGACATGTGGACCGCCCCAGGAAAGGAAGACCAAGAGTCACCTCTGCTGCGCAGGAGAAGTTCATCCGAGTCACCAGCCTCAGAAATCGGCGGTTAACAGCAGCTCAGATCAGAGAGCAGGTCAATGGCACACAGAGTTCTAGCAGCAGACACATCTCTAGAACAACTGTTAAGAGGAGACTGTGTGAATCAGACCTTCATGCTAGAAGATCTGCTAGGAAACCACTGCTAAGGACAGACAACAAGCAGAAGAGACGCGTTTGGGCTAAAGAACACAATAAAGAACACAATAAAGAATAAACATCTCAGCTATGTTAGGATGTATGCCCTGTGCTTGAAATCACATTTTGTTTTAATTCTTTTTGTCTTTTGCTCGGTCTCAGTCTCGGTTTTCCATTAATGACTATTATAAATCTCATTAGTGTCCTCCACTTAACATTTACAGTAGCATGTTGCCAATATATTATGTCATTTAGAAAATTATTAAATGGACTAAACAACCTCCCACATATTTTAAACAAGTCCACCTAATGAAATATCAGGCTGTTCATTAAAAAAGTAACAGTACAGGCGACTACCACAAGGAAGGCAGGATACCACCCTCGGGTTCTGGTTTACCTAAATGCCAAATGGTTTATTGCCGTGCTAAACATTCAGGGTTGGGCCTCCCACGGGCTTTTCCAAAGCACACTGGGATTAATGGTGACAAGCTCCTGGCACACCAAGAAGACACCATCACTGTGCTCATAAAAGGCCCCTGCGAGAACTAATCATAACATACTATACACAAAGGGCTCCTCAGGAATCTGTGTGTGTGTGCGTGTGCGTGTGTGTGTGTGTGTGTGTGTGTGTGTGTGTGTGTGTGTGTGTGTGTGTGTTGGGGGGTTGAGAGGGCAATAAATGACACAGGGGATTGCTGCACATGCAGTTATGCAATTGCCATCATTGTCTGTCAGTGTCCGCACAATATTTCACATAAACAGTTATCGCAACATTCATCTCGTAATTAACAGGGTTGTTATTTTAAAACAGTGCAGACAGTCCCTGCGCCTTCTATCAGCTACAAATTTGACAGACTGCTGATTTTAAAAAATTTAAATGCCTACTTCACTCACTCACTCACTCACTCATCATCTATACCGCTTAATCCTGTATTCAGTGTCACGGGGGGCTGGAGCCTATCCCAGGAGAATGCCAATTAACCTAACCTACATGTCTTTGGAATGTGGGAGGAAACCGGAGAACCCGAAGGAAACCCACCAAGCACGGGGAGAACATACAAACTCCATGCACACAGAGACGGGAATCGAGCCTGGCCAGGGATCCACTACACCACCGTGCCGCCTAAATGCCTACCTATCATCATTTAATTACAGTATAGTAGTATAGTATCTAAAGTGTACTGTACATTACAAGTTACATTCTTTAATTCCTTTTTAAAAGAGTATTAATTTGGCCTTTTAAGGTCTTCTAGTTCCCATATACACGACATGAACCTAATCTTAACTCTTGAGTAAAAACTGTAAGACAAACAGCAGATGCTTGTGACTAAAACTGCCCAATTCATGGTCCAAAAATCTAAATCACAATATGGATCTGTAGAATTACTGAATCGCAAAAGTCCAAAACATAATCAGGAATTTGTGAACAATAAAGGTATTTGTTCATCTCTTAAAAACACATTTTAATGTGATCATCATTTGTAACGTCATCCTAGATAATGATGAATAAACACATAATTTAATACATTAAAAAAACATTTTTTTAAAAAAATATATATATTTAATAATTACATGTTGCAGCTTAAATCACAATCAAAATACTTGTCAAAATAAACACAATGTGATATTTGGTTTTTCCTAAATTTGAATTGTGCAGAACTAGTCGTGACCATAGATTGGACAAGGACAACAATATCAACACAGGCTAAAAGTAAATAAATTAAGATGAAAGAGGCTTACACACTATATTTACATGTTCAAATCTGTACCCTTAGTATTGCATAGTTGAGAGTTGACAACATCCAGTCATCCAGCGCACAGTCTGGCAGCCCGTTCTGAGCACTTTCAGACAGCTCTTTGTTCAGCCTTGTTGAAAAAACTAGGAATGTGCAAGGCTGCAGCAAAAATCTCTAGCCTTCAGACATCTCAAAAAACCCAATTCCTGAAACTAGTGCAAAAATTCAGGCACTGGGATAGGGACACACGTTTTTCTTCTCTTTCTCAGTCTTAATAATAAAAGTTAAGGCCATAGCTTCACTACGATTACACAGACCCAGTATATAATGGCATAAACAGTGCATAAACATTTAGGAAGCGTTATTCCAATGAGAGCTAGCTGTCATAAACACAGATTTACACTTCTGTCGACTGATGCCGATTTTTATGAAAATCAAATTCTTAAATTCTCATGATGTTGTTTAACAGCAAAATCAAACTGTCTGTAAGTTGGAATTACAGAAGGTGTCACAGTGTCATGACACCATGGAAGACTTTGATGAAATCCTATAAATAATTACATTATAATTAGATGTTATGATTTAGAGAAGGGGTGCATGGGAAAGTACGGTGGCTTGATAGTGAGTCAAGCTAATCTACAGTGTGTCTTTAGTTGATCTCTGGTTGACTAAGGTAAGAACCACTGGCGCACGAGAATGTTTATGAGCCTTTTTCTACAGGAGTTAACAAAGGTTA
Source organism: Clarias batrachus (assembly GCA_003987875.1). NCBI lineage: Eukaryota > Metazoa > Chordata > Actinopteri > Siluriformes > Clariidae > Clarias > Clarias batrachus. Next base: position 1,112,400 of record QMIH01000021.1, on the reverse strand, counting down.
AAAATGTCTTTCAAAGTCGGTGTGCAGATGTTTTGTGAACTTGCAACACACACACGAAGAAAGCTTTTTTAAAGGTCAGTCCCAGACTTTAGTAAGTTTGTGGTATAACATCTGTAATTACAAGTTTATTACTCTTTATAATTTCCAAACCTAATAGTTATGACAAACGATAAATAATACGAAAAATAGGTGGCCCTATAAACACCACTCTTATGCAAAGTTTTGCAAAGAAATCTTTAACTTTGGCATAAGAATTGCCAAAAGCACATGGTAGCCACATGGTTTCATTAACTGAGCCATTATACTTTCATGATCAGTTGTCATGAAGCTCATATGTACTGTAGTTTCATGCTCATAAGAAAACTTAAGCACTGACGGCCATGCATAACTCCAGTCATCAAAAACCAAAGTGACTACAAAGTTCGATGTTAAGACGAAGCATGCACTAATGTTTTACTTTTAAGTGGCTGTTAATGACTAAAATTACCTTCTGCTATAGAAAACAATGGTATCCGTTTCGCTTATGGTACTTCTTACATTGTAAGAGCATTAAGCTCACATTCTCCTGGGTAGAAAAAGCACTCTGAGAACACAATACACAGTAGATATGAAGAGTAAATTGCCCAAGGAGCTTTACAGTGCGGTCATATGGATCGTTTTTTCCAGATCCTGTCATCTATTGTCCAGTCTGATGGTGTAGTTCAGTACTACTCCAACTACTCAAAGGCGCAGCAACAGCATCTTTCCTTATCGAAAAACTAGAGTCTTTTATACGACTGTAAAACGTAGGACATGTATCATACGACAGCACAGGTAGGAAAAATTCATGCACCCTGCATAGAAGCTGGCTGAAATGCTAATTTGGACTTGTATTTAGATCAGACAATAAAGGTTTTTGATGCCTGCAAATTGAAATGCAGCAGCCTATTCATTCCTTCATCGGATTAATGATTGGAGCGTGTAACTGACAGACACCTGCAGTCAAAGAGAGAACGCTCCTTATGCCTTAGCCAATTACCAAGCTAGTGATTAATTATGGCTGAGCCACAGCAGGAACGCACTCATAATGAGGTGGAGCTACACACACACATACACACATACACGCACACAAAGTAATTTTCTCAAATTGTAGCAGAAGTTAACAGAGTGCTTCCATAGCACTTAAATGTGTCATAGAATGGTTAATAAATACAAAGCTAATGTTGGAGAGATGACATTTTCCATAGCTCTGCATCAAAGCAAAGTGCATGTCACGGAGGACAAATGCCTTTCTATAAAGGATGTAGATTTTCCAGTATTAACAGCACAAGTGATGTGTGGGTGGTCTGCTGTCTGGTATCGCACTGAGCCCTACATGTGAATATATGTACTGATCAAGCGTTAAGTTATGCCTTAACTGAAATGCATCTTGCAAATCTGTTCATCCCTGAACCTCTACTGATGGTCAATGTCTGTGGCAATCCATACCCTACAGTACCCTTTCCCCTTCCCCTCTCTCGTCTTATGTCCTACACCACTTACCGATTATCCTCCTCAATTCTGCTTATAACAGCATTAGCCACCCAGAGAAACAGCTATTCAGGAAACATAAGCCCTCCGGCTGATAATGCTCTGAGCAATGACGAGAGAGAGAGCCACAGACCACAGGAGGCAAACTAGCCTAGACCATGTTAGTGTCCAGGGTCCATTGGCTCCATAACATTGTAGACATCAGAATGCATTATAGAATGTTTGTATATCATAAGAGCTTTTTATCTAAAGCAGTGTGAGTGCTTCTGCTCTGCCTCTGCCTTCCTGATTGCTCGTTTTCAAGATGAGTCAACCATGTTGGAGACAGTCACAGAAGGCCCATTCTAATTAATTAAGCAACTTGGAGAGAAACAGAAATGTGTGCAAAACAATTGGCCATGTCCAGACTTGGCGTAGACCTGCATAGTGAGGAATTTATCGATACATATAACAAAACTTTAAAATTGGCGTGTCTGTACATCGAAGATTTTACTAAAAAAAATAATTTGGGAGGGTAAGATGAGATTTTATAATGAGTAATGAGATCTAGCAATAACGTTGATTGTGTGTACCGTTTGAACTGATAGAAGCATGTCTTCCACAAGTTGAAGAAATCATTTGCAACGTTCAAATGTTTTACTGCAGCTACAAGTATCATAACCAGACTGTGCTTGAGGTCTTCCGCACCTGTCAATTGGCTTCACGCCTTCATTCACAAGAGATTTCATTGCGGTAGTCCTGGTTTGACTTGAACGCCCCTTGTAGACATGACAGTATGGGAATTAATTAACTGCATGATGTATCTCTGAAGAGGCCTACATTTCTTTTAACACGGGAAGCACAAAGGAGACGACATCGTAAATGTATTGATATATCAGAGTGATTATCAGAATGAAATCATAGCATTTTGTGCTTTGAAATCATAGCAGATGACTGGTAAGTCAGCATGTCCATAAGCCTATATCATGGGCAAAAAATAAAAGAATAACTGTTTTCGTGATCAGTATACTTCCTTGTGTATTTTTTTTTATTTCTGCCTAATGTTCACACTTCCTGGCTGTCCATCAGGCAAAAAATAAGATGTGCTATTTTCTAGGCTGGCAGCCAATAAGTGTGAGTGGACCCCATATTGTGAAGTTGAGAAAATTTCATTCATCATACGATTAACACAATTATCCTTTCCACATCTAGATGTTTATGTTTTTATCTCCCATCCATATCTTATCATAAATTTTTAAATTGCAACTGACAGCTATAGAGGAAAATTAAATCTTATATCCATAGAATTTTACATAAAAAATAAAGATGTACGGAAGTAACAACTATTTTGATGATCGATTAATCTATCAATCATTGAAACGATTAATCAATTAATCTAATTACAAATAACACAATGACTCAGTAGCTCTTACTTAGCTATCAGCTTTTAAATTTAGCTTGAGGTTCTTTTGTGCATGTAGTAACTAACAATCAAGATAAGAAAGATAAATATTTTATTACAAATATGCATTTATTGAACTTAACCTATTTAAACAAAATCTAAATAATATAAAAAACAAAATAGCAGCAAAAAATATAACCATTAATTAAAGCTTAAAGATGTCAGATGCTAATTATAGGAGTTAAGGTGAAATGTTAAGAAAACTGAGATATGAAGGGGCGTGGTCAAGTGGCAGGGTGTGGTCAAGCAAAGAGCAGCTTGAAGGGCCCTCGACTGATGTAAGTGGGAAAAGGACACACAAATGAGGAGAAAATGGCTAATTAGTGGATGTGTGTGTTGCTGTGAGCTGAAAAAAAAAAGTAGAGACAATAATGGTGTGAAAGACATAGAGAGAGAGAGAGAGAGGGAGAGAGAGAGCATACAGAGCTCAAAAAACAGCAACATACTGTGTGTGTGTGTGTGTGTGTGTGTGTGTGTGTGTGTGTGTGTGTGTGTGTGTGTGTGTGTGTTGCTGTTGCTGTGTGTTGCTGTGAGCTGAAAGAGTGCAGTGTGCGAGAGAGACAGAAAACATGCATGCAGAGACCAAAAGCCAGCAATAAGGAGAATGCGCTTGTGTTTTCCGCACTGACTTCAGTCCAGTAAGCCTAACATCTGCTTCTCAGAGTGTTCTCAGTTCGCACGAGAATCAAGCGTGATGACAATATGAACTAATTGACAATTAGGTTTTTTGCTAACTAATTTCATTATTGATTTTAGTCGATTGATTGTTGCACCCCTACAGGAAAGGGCTTCAGACAACGGAGAAACTTGCCCTGAAAGTTTAGTACATTAAACATCTGGCAAACCCTGCATTTCAGCGAGTAAATCATTTTCTTTGTTACATTACACATTTTCAAAATCTGTTCATTAGTAGTCTTAGATTACCTGAAGCTTTCACCATACAAGTACATTTGAATGAGATATGAGTTACATTTGTTATTACTATTATTCGAACAATAAGTGAATAACCATGTTGTTATAGAAAAAGATTAAACTTTTAATAAACAATTTTTTATATACAAGTTTATATTTATAACAGTTTTAAAAATTTATCCATACATTTTTATCTACTGATTTAAGGTTTCAACCACGCTGTGGTACAAAACATTTTGGCATCTCCGTGAGTAGCCTATTAGAACCATATTAGACCAATACTTCTAGTTAGTTTGCATCTTTGTATGGCAGTTTAATTGGTCTGTGGTTACTTCCCGGACAAATGTTTGGAGGGATATTTTTACAGCACATGCAAACCACCAAACAGTTTATATATTTCTGCTTTCTGTTTTTCGTCTCCTCTGCCACACACCAAGGTGCAGATAATGGAAATAGTTCATCCTAGGGTAACTATAGTGATGAAAACGACCTCTAATTCGGTTTACGCACAACACACACACACACACACACCTAGGTCAAACCTATATATAAACATTGACAGTCAAGCCATTTAAACTGGCCTGTCATGTATAACATTATTTTAAAACTGGTACAAACATACATATTGATTTACAGCAATTTCTGTAATTTTCCTCCATTCTTAAATGCACATGTAAATGTACTAAGAATGTGGACAAACTCCAAATTCAGCAGCAGCATCACCACTAAGCAGATGTGAGTTGTGGATGTTCTTCTGGTCCCGAGTGACATTCCACTAATAGTCTAATTGCTGCTAATAGGTTTTCATAAGCAACGCTGGTGAGCCTCAAGCCTTCCTTAATCAGCGCTGTGTGGTGAGATACTACTGTGTCTGTGTGTGTGTGTGTGTGTGTGTGTGTGTGTGTGTGTGTGTGTGTGTGTGTGTGCAGCTTGGTTAGATTTAGTACTTGGTTAGATTTAGTAGATATTAGCTGGTAGTGTGTCTTTGTGAGTGTAGAGGATTTGTGAGAGACTGATTTGGGGTCTTGACGGCGATTGTAGTAACTTTATGAGCTGGGCTTTCTAACACAGACACAGCAGCCCTGCTTCCCGGACAGCCTTGACGCACACCATTCAAAACTACATAATATATATTGTACTGGGAAATCTTGGATAAAATACAAGTAGATATAGTTTAAACCAGGTTTATCAGGTTTATCAGTAGAGTGGATGCTGCTACGGCCACACACACACACACACACACACTCAGCACCTGTTGCTAGTTGCTCTTTACGCGCAAGACGCATGAGATTCTTTGAAGGTACAGGTACGGGTACATTAATGACTCTTTAATTTCGTCTTTTCTCCCACAGTTCTCCCCACAGGTGGACTAAAGACTGGGTTTTGGAGGATGCTGCTCTTACCCTGGCGGCGCGGGATGAGTACGGGTCCTCGAAAAGCGCCCAGATTTTGGGCTGCCACACTTCGAAGCAGCCCCTGGAGCGCTGGGGACAGTCCTCGATCCCGAAGCGCCGCGGTACGTCGCGCTCGTCGTCGGCGTCCTCAGGATCGGGTGGCTCGAAGATATCCAGCGCCTCCTCTGCGTCGCGGTGCTGCCGGTAGTTCATCCAGCAGCACGGCTCCACATCCGTCTCGTCGATGCCCCAGAAGGCGAGCTCCTCCTCGAACAGCGGGCCGCACACGTCCGCCGGGCAGTGAAGCTTCCCGGTTCGGTAGTAGTTCAGCACGTAGGCGAAGATGCCCGGGTGCCTGTCGAAGAAGAACTCGTTGGTGGCAGGCGCTTGTGCCGCTTCCGCGCCGGCGTCCACCTGCGCTTCCGGTTCGGCCAGCCAGGCGAGGCGCGTGCCCGGGATACTTCTAAGCGTGCTCTTGTAAGTCTCGTGGCGCGTGCCGCCCACATTCAGGATGATCTTGTCCGAGTCTTCGGCCTTGGCCATCTCTTCCTTCAGACATGATTTGGACGGAGGTTTGTTGCCCGACTTGCGCCCGCGGTACGACGAAACACACACCGAGCTGATCATAGATTTGGATGGAGAGGCGAGCCGCCGGTCACTCCCTTATCTGATTTAGAGCATCACAAGACAAGTGGAACTAGTAGAAGGACTTGCCGGTGTCGTGAGCGCGGCATTACGGTCGCTAAGGCCTCGAAGACATGACAAACCACCTGTTATCCAAGAACACCTCCTGCGATATAACCAGAGGCGCGTGATCAGGAGGGAAATTTCAGCTTGGTTCCAGACAACGTCTTAATGATCTACAGTAGTGATCTAATAATCCTTGCACAATGGTGTATATATATATATATA
>QMIH01000021.1:1081301-1102033 GCA_003987875.1 Clarias batrachus | reverse complement strand
TATATATATAAACTCTGAAGACCCTCTAGTGTCACATACAATTTGTGCAGTTTTATAAGAAAATTGGCCACTAATTTTTACTAAGTATCGAACCATGAGCATGTACCTCGAACCATGAGCAGTTCTTTCGCTGTTGCGCATGCTCATTTTTTGTATGCAAAACTTAGCAGCTTCTTTTTTTTTCTTTTTTTGCCTAAAAAAAAGTGGTTGCTCATATAATGTGCTGCTTTCTTTTCGGGCATACAAATATTTTTTGTAACTTTTAATTTTGTGGTGGAGTACTGATGTTTGAAAATCAGATTGATTTTCTACTCACTCAATAATAAAGTAATATCTATAATGAAGTGTATAATAAAAAAAACAGAGGGCCTAAGGCTTTTGCACAGTACTGTATAATAGCAAAGACAAAGAAGGCCTGAAAAAATTCTGTAGATCTCTTATGTATGTTTTAAAAAATATTATTCAGAAAAAAAATGGCTTGCATATTAAAACTTATAAATTAGATGAAGTGCTAGAGAAGCATTTATTTAAGAAAAAAAAATCCTACACCTAAAGATTTCTTATTATTATTCATTATTTGATCCACAAAATGTGTTTTGTCAGGGGGAGGAGTAATAATTATGAGATCATTATTGGTTCACAATTCAGTGTGTGGACTTTTTTGGTTTTCCATTAGTATAAGGATTATACATACAACACATATAATATAAGAACTAAAATGACAACAAAGTGAAAAATAGGATTATTGTCCCGGAACATGTACCCAAAATCTCTTCACCACCACCACCCATACATGGCACAGTTTAAAAGACATGGTCCTCTTATAATATGATTTAAATATAACAAATCAATACAGAATAAGTTACTCTAATGAAGTGCTAGAAGACTATAATTATGGGTATAACTATAGATATGACAATCAATTATTGGGTGTCTAAGGACACTATAATAACATTCACTTAAAATCAAGGTTTCGTTTTTCTTTTAGAAATGGACAGTAAATAGAAAATAAATCTCTTGGCTCGTTGAATAATGCAGGTCTCTTCATCCCAGATGAAGGTCTTTGTCACTCATACAAACTAATATCTGCAAATGTAAAGACATCATTATTATTATTATTATTATTATTACTACTGTTGCATTGTGCTGTATGTGATTTAACCTACTTTAATCTTTTTTGTCTGATATAATAAATAGTCTTTAAGATTTTAAAGTTATGTTAGGCAGGTCTGGATGTTTATCCAGCATTATAGTTTTAGACTTCATCTTGAAAAAACTATAGCAGCTACTCTATTTTTCTAAACATGAAGCCTCGCAATTTCTGTAGTAGATCTTCTGCTGTGGCTTGATTCACCCAATAAATAAATGCCAAAGATAGCTCATTAGACCAGAAATGATCAGGCTAGTACCAGCAGATCAGATGGAAGACTTTCCATTGACTGTACTGAGAAAGAAGTATACATCACATATTCTCAGTACAATAAATTCTAAACTGATGTTTCGCAACTCTTCAGGATCGTCAAAATGGCAATGCAAATCACTACTATGAAACACATACTAACTTCATTATTAAGGTTAGAACATTGAGGTTAGCATTAAGATTTTAGTTGCTTATCCAGACATTTGTGAGCATGAATGCACTTGGACTGATTTTTATATAATTCATTCATTCATTCATTCTCTATGCTGTTTATCCTGTACAGGATCATGGGAAGCCTGGTGCCTTTCGTCATAGACTACACCCTATACAGGGTGTTAATCCATCACGAGGTACACAAGCACAGGAGGTGGGAATAAAATCTTTGACCTTGGAGTTGCGAGACCACAATGCTAACCACTATGCCACCAAGCCGCCTTTTATGTAATAGTAAATATAAATTGTACTTGATTTTTTCCCCATTTGTGGATAATTAAAGACAGTAGGGGGAGACAAATATTCCATTTCCATAGATTTGTTTATTATACAGAAGTAATTATACCAAAAACGTAAACAGCAGTAAGTATGTTAAACTATGTAGGATTCCGAGATTGATGCTATTACCTGTAGTAGTTTGGCTTAAAAGGTCCATTCTTGTTAAGGCCCATATACTTGGCCTGTTCATCTGACAATTCCGTAAGGTGAGCATCAAAGTTAGGCAGATGCAAACTAGCCACATATTCATCTGAAACACGCAGACACATCATTATTTCATATTTGTGTCACAGTTTTTTTTTGTCATATTTGTTATTATATCTTGCCCAGTAATCCTTAGTAAAAAAAAAAAATTTACCCATCTTTTTGGGCAGCAGGTAAACATCCTGTCTGTAGCGGCCCTCTGGTGCATTGTACAGCTCTATTAATGCAAGAGCCTAAGACAAAAAATATAATTTTAAAAATACTGTATCAGTCTTGTATTGTCTTGCTTTGTGCTGTTACTATAATACAATTAAAAAAAAAAATGTCAGTTTGAAACCTGTGTCGTGGCTGTGATGGAAAGCACAAACGAGGGCACGGTGGAACAGCTCAAGTTCAGAAGCCGCCCCTGAAAACAGAATATAATCAGCCCTTTCTTTCATATGATGACATTTCTGGTACATTACAGAAAGATAGAGAAATGATAAAGCACCTCTGCCAGCAGGATGACCCTTTTCCCGTCAGGCCAGATGACATGGTCTACCTGAGAGCGCACTCTCTCCCACGTCAACTCTGGAGTCCTGAGACTTGCCTGAAAATAGACAACATCAGCAAGTCACTCTCGTACACACATTTTTGTCTTAGTAGCCTTGGGAAGATCTTTAATTTGCACTGTTAATGCAGATAATAAAAGCATTGTTCAATACTACGTCTAACCCCAACATTAACCTCTCTCCCCAAAAACAAATTGTCTTATTAAAGTTTAATGTGTAGTTTTGTTATTCTAAAAGCAAAAGCTTTGTGTGTCCGCCGACACACAAATACTCACACATCAGCGACTGTTTTTTTAAATATACTTTTTGTATAACATATTAAAGCCCAGGATAAAAATGTACATATGGAAGTAATAACACACAAGCACACATACAGTACACATCTTATTATAATGTTGAACAGCAAAAACAACCAGTTAAGAGGCTTTCAGACTGTTGAACTAAAAGTCCCACATTCTCACACTTACTTAGCTCTTGATGCATATTTCACCCACACACTATGAACAAAAGGATTAATTTGAGAAGAGCCTTGCTGCATATTGTTCTGAATGACTCAGGCAACCACAACAAGCATAGGATGGGTTTGATTTTATACCCGGTATAAAAAGTACAAAAAGCCATGTGGATGGGTGTAGGTTCCTAATGTGATATAACAGAGTCACTTTAACTCACCACATCAATCTCTGTGTTAGAGTGCCCCATATTACACACAATGCAGCCGTTCTTCATGCGATCCAGCTGCTCTCGGGTTACCACGTTTTTATTCCCTGCAGAAACGAACGTAATCACCTTTCATAAACTTCGCTGAGGAAACAATACTGGAATACTCTACATCTTTTAAAATACAAGCAACAGTGAGGGTAATATTAATAACAATCTAGTCTCAAACTAAATTAAGCTGAGATGCTATACGAGTTGACTTATGCCATAGGGTGCTACCTTGTGAATCTTTACAGTAACCTCAGAATACAGTACGTAATCGAAAGAAGATAGTAATTCAACGTTTACTTTTTGAACAGTCTGAATGTTGCTTTGTTTTTGAATAAAAATGCTTATCAACAAGATCATGGTGGATGTATTTTTAAACTAGTCCAATCTGGATTAAAAACTGCAACCATATGAGCAACTGTCTCTCTGTCTGTCTGTGACTCTTCCAGGAACATAGGGCAGCATACTGTAATTAATGCCCCAGTGAGCTTACATTGGCACTTTCCTTTGTTGCAGTTCCCACGTTTGACCACTAATCAAATAATGGCGCTTCTTGGAGGTGTGAGCACAAATGTGATCAAAACAGTGGAACGCTAACTTACATTAGCAGCATTTGTTTGAAACCATTAGTTACTTAAAAAGCAATTAATTATTGTGTCAACTTTAACTGTGATTAAGGACATTACAGAGATTAAAATCTTCTGAACAGGTGACACATGGAAGTGCTGCCGTTAGACACAAGTGCACACTACATTATGAAAATAAACTGCTCCCCGTCTCACGCAGCCACACACATTTAAAACAAATGTTCTCCAAGTCCAAACGGCACTCAGTCTTTCTTCACCTTTCCGAAGCTCATGACATTGAGTACAAACATACTTTTCCCTAGACAATTCAAACAAACACTGCAGTCAGCAGGCACTCTTTAAAAGGCTGGAAACAACGATGTCGAGTGCTATGATTGAGCTCTGATTAAAGGTGCAAATCACAAGAGAGAACAGCACTGAACGTTGCAGGGGAGCAACATGGAAAAACACACAAGCTGTTGATTACCTGTGCACGTGATCACCATGTCCATTTGACGCACAACTTCATTCAGCTTGACGACTTTAAAGCCATCCATGCTGTAGAGTAACATCATGTTAGATAAAGGTGGTTATTAACATTCATATTTCACAATTTATTTATATTTATGATCAACTTCAGTGGATAGAAGAAGTATATAAACATTTATTAAAACAAAGTTTTGTAAAGGAAAAAAAAAAATAAACCAAGATATATCATGTCAGATATAACTAGCAAAAAAAAATTAAAGCAGAAAACAAATCCACATCATTTAGGGGAAAACCTGCCATTTGGCAATAACTCTCAATCTGTAAATGTACTTCAAAATGCCATTAGGCTCTTAAATTGTAAAAGGATCCTATTTGAATAAGATTGAGACACCGGCTCCATTCCAAAACCTTTCATCCTCGTCCTCTGAAATAATTCCTTTCATGATTTGAATTGGAACTTTGGATCATTATCTTTCTCAAAGGTAAAAATTATTACATGTAAAGTTTGTTTTATGTGGATTTGGATTAAAATTTTTTTTTTTTTAAATATCCTTTGTTAGCCACCATCCCAAATAGAAGTGATTTGTCAGATATTCCTTTTGTGTTGCAGTAGGTCTCCTGCACTCCATGTTTTCCACTTGTCAGTGATGGCCTTTACGGTGTTCCCTGATAAATCTAATGTTCCCCGATAAATCTAATTCTTTTGTGCTTATCCTAATTAACGCCTTTTGACAAAGGCTTCAGCAGTCCAACAATCTTTAAGAAAATCCTACAGAAACAGCTTATCTTTATTTTGAGGGTAATTAATCATTCATTCCTGAAAGGTAGAAGATAACTATTTTTTACATCAATTTGATCGGTTAATTCTGTGCGCTGTCCAGTTACAAAAGGTTGCGCACACTAATCCAGCGAGGTTACTGACCGCTTCATTCGTTTTTTTTTTTTTTTCCATAAGATTTGACTTGATTTATTTTGGTTTATTTTTTTATATCACAAAAACATGGCGTATAAACTTTTCAATCTGTATTGCTTTGCATAAACATAACAGCACACCAGACACAGTAGTTTAGAATAACACATTTACACATTTTGAAGAAATAACAATGTGAAATTTGGTATAATTTAGTAGAAGATGCATTCAAAAAAAACAAGCTACCACACTACCATACTAGTGTTCTACCATAGCAGCTCAAGAAAACCAGCAATGACTAGCTAGGTTCAGCAGTAAGCAGGAGCTAGAAGATTCCGCCACACCACTTACTGGGAAGTCAAAGTGTTTTGGTGTATCACCTGGTGGGGAACGCAGGATACAAAAACACACATAGGCCTACAGAGAGCTACAGTACATACCTCTGACATCAAAACTATCTAACAGTAGAATGGAAGAAGCCTCATGCTTGAAAATTCCACCACCTCCCATCAACCTCCAGAACCCCCCCCCCCGCCAATATCTTTTGGGTGAATCATGCATAATGTTTCAGATACTTTATTACTTTTTATATACCTGTTATACAAGTTTTTATTTTATCACACAATGTAATTTGTCATTCACACTGATATTATACTCAGTAACTATTTTACACACTCCTGTCATCTTCATGGTCAAACAGAATTCTTCCCTTAGGCAGATAAGTAATATTACAGCTGCTAGAGCGTGACAAAAGCAAAGATTTTTGTTCCTGGTTCATATTATTATACCATAATAGACAGGTATACCTCATCTTTTTTTCTATAAATAATAAACTCCTGAATTGCATGTTCTTTGTGCAGGGGTTTATGAAACCAAAATAGAAATGATATCTCACCAGGCCTGGAGGGCACAAATAGGGTCAATCTCAGTTACACAAACAATGGCTCCCAAAGCTTTCAGAGCAGAGCAGCAACCCTTTCCCACCTACACAGGAAACATTATTGCATATTCAAACACTGCAAATGTGATATCCAGATAAACAAAAGGTCAAGCAAGGACTTTGCAACCCTTCTTTTAAAATCAACTCACCTCTCCATAACCACAAACCACAACCTGCTTCCCTCCGAACATCACATCCGTGGTTCTCTTAAGACTGCAAATGGAGAAAAAGCGTATAAGGGTGATGTGCTGATCAAAAAAATCACTCCCTCGCTCATTCACTCATTTACTATTACAAATATAAATAACTCTGACTAGTGAGTACTGTGGAAATGCATCATCAGCACGACCCCATTAGATAAACAATTTGAACATTGCAAATTACCTAGCAACCCTTATCAAAAGAGACATTTGACTTTGGTGGTCATTTTGAATTTGCCTCTGACATTGGTCACTGCAGTAGAAATCTCGACCAAATAGATTTAGAGCTGAGATAAACTACTATGCACTGTACTGTACAAGTAGTGTGAAGCGGCTGCTCGTTGGATTTAGGTGCACTATGGGTAATAATATAGTGCAGTGGGGTCTGAGGACATCTGTAAGGCCATGAATTTAACAACTAGTAATCTAATTAAAACTAGTAAATTAACCTCCAAAAATCTCACCCATCCAAGATGGACTCCCTGCAGCAGTAAAGGTTGTCAAACTTCTGCTTAGTAACAGAGTCATTGACATTCATGGCAGGAACACACAGTTTTCCAGCTTTAGAGAGTTGGTAGAGTCTGAAAACACGTATAGAAAATATAAAAAATGGTGAATACATTTCCATAACTTGTGATTGAAAGTAGACTCATATTTCAGTTTGAGTAAGCCTATCATTTTCAGAACTATTTACAGTGATCAGGCATTTAGGCATCTTAAAACCATTAACATTAAAACCACCTAGAGTTCTGGCAGCTCAGCCCTTTGGGGATGTGCCGCCACGGGAGCTCTACAGGTGTGATGTGGTGTCTGGCAACGGGAAGGTAGTATGGGATCCTTAGGGTGCTGTGGGTTTCGGGGTGTGGACCGAGCTTGTTTGTTCTCTGCATCTAAGCTTGAGCACTTTGCCTGCTAAGCCCCATACATGGCAGGCTGTGATACATTGGGTGTTCTGATACCTTTCTGACATGACCAGGATTGTTTTTTTTTTTGGGGGGGAGGGGGGTAAACCAAGCTTTTGGTTAGTCCACAGAAGATCCAGTGAAGTTTACTGTGGGCGTAAAATGAGCCTTGGGTGTCCGTCATCCTGCTGCCAGTTTACTAGTATATAACTGCTAATCAGTTTTATTCGGTTAAAATGGTGGTGGTGTTAATGTTATGACTGATCGGTGTATAGTGCTATATAAAACTAGATATAGCATAGTTATAACTATGGGGCAACTATTCACCTATGAACTCCAGTAACGCTCTCCTCCACAATGCCTTGAATCTTCTTAAAGACACTGGGGTACTTTTTATATACCCAGTGTGTGAGGTCACCACCATCATCCAAGATCTGTCAGCACAACACCAATTCATGCAATCAGTCAAACATCAGCATTCAGCGTTCGAGGCTATCACTATAGCACTACAGACTATCACTAGGTGCTTTCAATAGACTCTGAATAATATTATGAAACTTAATAAAAACTAGGTCCTTGAAATCTATAAAGCTCAATGAAAAGCATTTAGCATGGTAAAATAATAATATCTCACTGGTCAAAGTAAGAGGAAGAGTGTACCATGTTTGCCTGCCAGCCTTCGGTGTTCACACAGCGATCAATACACCACCAGAAATCATCCTCAGACTCTCCTTTCCAGGCAAAAACAGCCACTCCTATTAAAAGAGGGATCATTTTAAGAACAGGTTCAATCAAGCGTAGGAGGTTGGCTATACAACAAACCTTATTTTCTTATTACACACATACTTTTCGGTATCCAGCTCTACAGTAAGTATCACATAGCTCAGGCTATCAAATGCATTCCATAGGTACTTAAATGGATGTATGGCTATACTGTAGTAGAATGAAAGGTTTTGCTGAACTCTGGTCACATGAGGCTGAAACATCGTGAAGTTTAGCTCTAGACAGCTGAAATCAAGGATAAAAAATAATAAAAAAGCTGAACTGCATGTTCTGGGCCTTACCCATTTCTGCCAGGGCAGCAGCCACCTCATTCTGAGTGGAGTAGATGTTACACGCAGCCCAACGACACTGAGCACCCAAAGCCACCAGTGTCTCAATGAGGACCTAAACAATGCACATCAAAGATATTGGAAAAAGGAGGCTAAAAAAAAGCTGGGTAGATGACACGTATATGAGGTCTGTCCGGAAAGTATCCAGCCGTGTAATGACTGGACTAAGTATTACATGTACTAAACACTGCCAACACTGTCAGTTACCAATCGGTGTTGATTGCAGCCTATACAAGTTCAAGGTTTTCTGCTTGCTGCAGGATGTCCAGAACGTGGACAACTCTTTGCAACAGAGTCTCGGCCATCTTCTGTGCCACAATTCTATTGCATCACTGCATCAAATATGATGCTCAATTCCCTCAGTCATTTTAAACGCCATAGCATCACAGTTCAAATGCTCACTCAATGTCCACCCCACACCCACAATAACAAGTACAGTGAAGTTGTCACTGTTCAGGCAAGTGCAATCCAGTCCACTCTCCTCGGCTTCCAGGTTACATCGATGTCGTGTAAACCGTTCCCATAAGATTAACAATGGTGGACTTCGTTTCCGGACAGACCTTGTATCCATTTACGTGTCCAAATTATTCCATATCAGCAAAACTACCTAGATAAATATCTTTCAAAACTATTTTGGATTGTTCTTGCTTTGAACTTTTGTGTAAAAACCCATTACAAAGTATGTACATTTAATTTTGTGCAATAAATTGTTTGGAATTTTGACAGGAAAATCATGTCGAAAATCACAGCATTAAGCAAAGTTGAAATCCTTCGTAGTTTGCAGTGTTTCGATTACAACGTGGCTTCCTCAACTCTGAAAATAGAAAACGGCCTCTATGGAGAAGTTAAACTGAAAGCGACACTCTGCAGACGCAGCAAAGCAGAACGTACTGCTGTCTGTGCAGTGATGTGGGTGCAGCCGACCACTTTGGCCCCGGCGAGAGGCTTCTCTCCCTGAGCCCGCTTTCTCAATGAGATCAGCGCTGACATATCTGAGGAAAACGAGAACAGACCGCTGGGTTTAATGTTGAGCCAGAGGATCAGACTGCAAGTTATGTACTAAGCAATGTCCTGGATGTTGGCTAACGAGGATTTATGCATTAAACAAAGCTTTGACTTGTGCTGAAGTGTACTCTGTCTTTAAACTTTTCATTTTCTAAACACATGTACAGTATGTCGACAGAGCGCCAACAGTAACTACAGCCGAATACTGCTGCCAGGAGCAGCTGCTAAACAGTGCTGGTAGTGTAAGTCGGTGGAGAGCACTTTCAGTTCAGTACACTATAATTAGAAGAACAATACAAATTTCTCAGCTTTTCAAATTTCTCAGCTTTTTTTTACTAGGTATTAGCACTGATGCTCAGTACTGGGATGAAACATGATATAAGCATCCAGCTTTAACAAGACATTGACAAGATGGTGTCCTTACATTTGATGTAATTGAAACTTTTGCTATAGAACCTGTTCAGATGCTATTAACAATCAAAACTTAAATACTGTTAAATACTGTTTATTGTACTTTAAATCCCATAGCATGTGTGTTATGAATGCAGTGCACTTTTCAAGGACCTTCATGATGTGGGGGACAGTCTCACCTTGCTCTGCAATCTCGATCTCCCTACGGCCAAACTCGGCCTGTTTTATGTTCTTGACACAGAAGTCACTGCTACCTTTAGAGTTGACCTGAGTCTTCTCTCGAGGAGATGTCTCATCATCTGAGCTGTCTGTGTATGAAGCAGCTATGAGATCAGCACACAACAACAGAACTTCAGCAGACACAGCAGCACATTTTGCTCAGACAGACAGACAGACAGACAGACAGCCAGACAGACACACAGATAAACAGATAGACAGATAGAGCTGAACATGCATTGAAGCAAGCAATTGAATTATTTTCCTCCTTTCACATGTAAACACACAATCAAGCAATCAAACAAGTAATAATATTAAGCATCTGCTTCACAGGTTTTGTTAAAACCTAATACATATGAAATTCTATTAAAAACAAATGTATGGTTGTTAAATTGAACGTCCATTGACATTAAAAACAACTTCACTGACATCTGAAAATATTACACATATAATCCCAGCATAAAGATCTGTCCTACATACATGCCTTTATATTCTATGTCACCTTTCCCAATCCAGTTGTCATGGAGACCTTCCCAGGCCATGCTCCATCCAGGCTTAAAAAACCCCGAACAAAGGCAATTTATTTAACCAAGCATACGTTTAATTTGAATCAGAATTGTTGCCGCATGCAAACTTGGAATGAAACTCTACAGATAAGCATTGCCAGGGAGGAAGCTCAAATCACAGCATTACAAGGTCCCCTTGTGGTTTTCTCTCATTCATTTTGGTTTCAACCTCACATCTTTCCTTTTTCACACATAAACAGAACTAGGAAAGCTCTTAGTCAGGTGCATGGATAGAGCAAAACTATAAATAGTGTATAGATTCTGGATTGGGAAATACAGTTCTGTTTAATTCAGTGGCAGTTCATTTGCAGTAAGAGATGAGAATGAGTTAAGACCAGAGCTGTAGCTGTCCGTGGAGGACTGGGAGATGGATCTGGACAGCGAGCGGCGGCCCGTCTTAGTGGGGAACTTGCTGAACTCCTGCTTATCTTCTTGATTGGCGAACTGAATCTGCTGTGGGGTCAAAAGGCATTGCAGAGTTAATCAGTGGTCAAATGACGCTATTAACAAGTGACGAAAGGGTAATTATTCAGAAAGTGGAACAACATGCTTGAGTTACTTATTGACAACAGCTAAGGGAAACTCTCAGTATAGTTTGCTATACAGTGGTGAAAACATGGCCTGTACATTCTTTAACCGGAGTGTCACCTGTTCCATGTATTGTAATGACTTACACGGGGGCAATTTTCTATTCAATTCAATTTCATTTGTATATTGCTTTTAAACAATGGTCATTATCCCAAAGCAGCATTATAGAATCGAAAGAAAATATGTATAAAATGTGAGAAAATGTACAGTATAGAAATCAAAATGATCAGATTGTCCCTGACGAGCAAGCCGAGGACAACTCCATGAAATGGCAATAAGAAGAAAATCTGAGAGGAACCGGACTCAACAGGTGTCCAGGTCGTTACTGGAGGCTCAGGTAGACTGTATGAACTTCCAGTCCTGAACTAGACCACCAATAAAAATGATTTACTGAGATACTGGTCTACTACTCTACCTCTACTCTGTAGGCATTTTTCAAGTCAAGTCAGCTGCAAATAAAACCACAGTGCAGTGGTATTTGGAGCTCATCTCTGCTCGATATGATGCTTAGCACAGTCCCGTGTTTCATTCAGTTCATTTATAGATGCAGACTTCAGACACCAAACCCTAACACTAGATCTGGTGAAGATGTGTGATATGTGATGGCATGTTGGGACGAGGAACCATGTTGTGAAATACTCAATCGGTTCAACTGCGCCTGCTACTGTGGTCACCTGTATGCTTGTTCTAAATCGTTCCAATATGATGGAGGATGGAAGAGATGGAGGAAAGATAAAGAAAGAAATTGGTTTTCACAGATCCATGTGACTTGGCAGCCCAAGACTTGATTACAGACCCCAATGCACTACCTCATTTTTGGACAGGTGATTATTAGTCATAGTCATATGGAGATTCGAGTCACAGACAAAAATAGGGTGAAACATTCTTCCTCTCGGAATAATGGCATGAGACACTATGGCAGATCTTGAAGCAGTAGCACTGAATCATGATAAGAAAAAAAAAAAGTATTGGGATTCTCACAACATGGAGCATGCCACATTATTACCCAATATTCCACACGGCATGACATCAACTTCACTTTCTCCAATGGCAAGCCAATTAAGGCCAATTATGGCTGCATGACTCGATCAAATAAATTACATTGGGTTTATTTAGACACTATTGCAAATCTATTTGTCTAGGCAAACAATCACACAAATGATCTTATTATAAGGATGTTTGCCAATATGTATCACCTTTCAAGCTGCAACTAAAGATGTTCCTAGATCTCAGGTCCAGATCTAAAATCCAAACAACTAACTCGTGCCACTGCTAGGTAGAAATGGTTGATATTTGTGCTAATATCGTTTTGCTACTATTGCTTTGGTTTGCACTTTTTAACCCATTTTTTAACAATATTTCACTTTGCTATGTGAATAAATCCCAGAGTTTTATGATCAACTTCTTTTGGTTAGATTTTTTAAATTTATTTTGCATTGCAAGATGTACAGTAGAAGTAGAGAATTCAGAGGGCACCCGAACATAGTGAACACAAATGCTTTTTTCTACGACTCTAGCCAGCAGAACTCAGAATTTATCAGCGATCAATGTTAAAAGAGGACATGAAACATCAACTTTCGAAAAAACAAGATAAAATTACGGAACTCTTGTAATTTGACAGAGAAGTGAACGCTGAAAACATCAGACTTAAAGCAAAGGTTAAAGCAGAAGTATGAGATGCAGAAGAGAGAGAGAGAGAGAGAGAGAGATGGGTCACTCCTGACTAAGTCATTTCCGCAACTGAAACACAATTGATTTATCTCTCCAGGACCTCCAGAGGGCAGATCTATGTAAACGTCATACATCACTCTATCCAGTCCAAAACTTCATGAAGCCAATGGTGCAGAATGGCTGCATTTAAAGTACATGCTAGCATATTACATATGCTGCAGCTATGGACGAAATGGAAATTAAAAATTAAGCAATAACAACAACAACAACAAAAAACAGGAACCTTAGGATGGTGCAAAAACCTTGAGTCCATACTGTACGTCTTCTGCAAAGGACGATGCATACATAAATGTACCTGTCCGTGAACTAACCAAAACAAATATGTTAACTGGTCATATAAATGTAATGGCTGAATTAATGTATTAATGAATTGATTAATGGCTGAGTGCAATGTTGACTCAGGAACATTTGGCTGAGTGTAGATCTGTGTGTTATTATTCAGCAAAGTTGGCCAGATTAGCCTCAGGCCTATATATTTAAACATCTAAAGTACGTACAAATAACTTTTTTGAGAGTGAAAGGTCTCCCTGGTCTAGCGCTATACAAAAAGCTAATTGTGAAATGCCCCCGTGTAACTAAACAGAGTTTCACCACAAGTAACCACAAGCAGATGGGGAACCTGGCATCAGCACTGAATAAGACACTGTTTCCAATCTCTTCATGATGACGACACCTGATGACCATGAGCGCGTGGAGTGTGACAAACCTGGAAAAAAACTACAAAAAGCCTGCTCTTCAGAATCTCCAGATTTACGTTTGGAGTTACAGAACTAGACTAGCAGCTCCTGAATGCCTTTTGCTCTAGCTAGTACACACAGTCACTTCATAGAAGATATGGATGGGAACACTTCATACAGTAAGTGAAAAGTTAAAGAAGTTCACTTTTTTTTTAGCTATTAAAAAGGTGAACCTGAAAAGCAAGTAACTAAAACCACTAATATACTGTTGAGAGAGGCAAAGCAACAAACTGCAAAATAATGCTCACTGAAAAGTATTAAAGCCTTATTAGAATTTAAAATGCATGCCACTGGACCACACTGGGTAATTACAATACCATAACCTGGTTGTTGCTTGTTTACTCCCATCAAGGGGTCTCCAAAGCAGCCGAGATGATCCGCATATAACTTTGCACAGTTTGTACACCATGGGCACTGGCTAGGAAACAAATGCAGGCCTTCCACATGGCAAGAATGAAGCCTCCCACTGAGCCACTCTAAAGTAATCAGTCAATATTCTCAGCATGCTAGCTAATTCCGAAGCACTCATCCCAAACAGCGCACTGACCAGTTTATTCACATTTCCTCAACGGTTTATGGCAGGGATCTTGACCACAGGTCTGAATAGTATTTTTACCCCCCCCCACATGTGACCTCCCTAAAAGAAATCTGATTGGTAGATTTCGATCCTGAGCTTGGGTTACAGTTTGTTCTCTGTTCCACATGTTCTCCCATTCTCCATGTGGGTTTCTCACAGGTTCTACTACTTCTATTTCTGTACTACTGCAACCCTGACCAGAATGAAGTGGTTACTGATGAATGGTTGATTTGATGATGAAAAATTAATGTCTGATTAAAAAAAAAAAAAAAGAGATTTAGTAAGTAAGAAGATCTATACTTGATGGCATGGAAAGCAACAAGCTATGACAAGCTATGACATGAGTCATAAGTGAGCGTTATCATCTTGATATCATGTGTCCATAATAGTCATCCTAAAATATATATATATATATATATATATATATATATATATTTTTTTTTTTTTTTTTTTTTTTTTTTTAATCAAAGGACGATTATGACATCAACCACAAATCACATTTGTGGTATTAGTGGTGACCAGCATCAACACCTCCCTGTTCACAACCCTTTTTTTTTTACCTTACTTGACCTGCCGAAACTCAATATGCACGTATGCAGTTTTCATGAACCGACTGTCCATATCTAATCTAATGTGAAACAAATTGTAGACAGTCCTGAATAAATGTTGCCTTCGGAATCATTACAAGATATGTGAAATCTACGTGCCATGAACAAACAGAGGTAAACCTTTGGCTTTCCATGGAGGAGGGAGAAATGAAAATACTGCAGACTACACTAGTAGTAAAATGTAAATAAATGTATTTTGAAAATTTAAATGCATTAATTCCATGTTGGATTCAGGCTTTAGGGTAAAAACATGAGAAATCTAGAGGACTGTTGTGAGTCAAAACTGCAGTGCAAAGTTGACACAACATGCAGCTCAAGGCTTAATATTTCCTATATTTTTTTTTTTAAGGATTTGTTTCCCTACAGGTAGAAGTCAGATGTTCCAGTGCTTAAAGAAAAGAATGATAAACCAATAAAGAAAATATGATAATATCAACATTATCAAATTACAATGATGTTTAAGCTCTGTTAAGCTTTATTAATCACGTTTAAGTTTAGACAGTAGCTTAAGACAACAGTGGTACTTGACAAGGAAGAGGCAACTGGTAAATGAACTATTATTGAGCGTTAATAAAATCTGCCACAAAACATCCTGAGCGAGGAACTGTAAAACTCAGTGGAAATCTAATTTTAAGGAAACTGAAAATCTAATTAGGCTCAGCTGATTCAGTGAGTCCTGCCTTAATCAAGCTCCTAAACAAGTAGTGGGATAATACTATTATAATAAATAGCTAGATGATTATAAATCTTAAATAATCTTAAATCCTTAAATAACTGGTAACATATTCTCTTTTTTTTGTAGAAATGCAGCACAAGATATTAACACATACCTGTGTTTGGTCACAGTCAGCCATGTTCCCTGGCACTACGTCTAACTCCTGCACTGACCCGAGTATAGTGTTACCATTGTATATAAATACGACATTCCCATGGGGGGAGGAGGTTCCTGAGGATGGACAAGGATCCTCATCACTAAATAGAATCTGTGGGAATTCAGGGGTAAGTATATACCACTCCTGAAACACCTGTCTCGTTTCACCTTCCACCCTGTAACACCCCCCACCTCCCGTCCCACAACCAACTCCCTACCCCGAATCCCACCCCCACCCCTCCACACTCTGCACTCTGGTCCACTTCCACTATGCAAATTCCAGGTATGTCAGTTTGTGGCAGTCACGGCTACACAAATTCTAAGATTGTCACATGACTGATCCAGGGCATTCATTAGATGTCACTTAGGCACTGAATGAGGAGCTTTCCAGGAAATTTAAAGGGTTTGTGTCACCAAGACTACACGACTACACCTTGTGTCTCTCCTGCCAAACAGCTAATAAAAAAGGAATCAAGAAGAAATAAACCTTGTGGCTCGCAAAGCATTTCATTCGAGTTACTCACACACACATGCAGATAACACTGCATCAGGACTCACTGTGGTCTTGTTTTAAATTCCCAGGCTCCGAGGTGTTAAGACAGACAGCTAAGCATCGCACTATCAGAGCACCAACGTCATGCGGAGCAGATACTCCCGCCTTAGTTACTGTGACCTTGTGAATACAAGCTACTGTCCTGGCCAAGGGCCATTTCCCATAATCCCATGATTTGGACTTGGACAGTGTAGATCCCAGAATAGTTTACAGAATATATCTAAAAAATATCTAAATCTTCTTATGGCAGCCAGAAACATGTTATTGTTTTATGGTATAGGTTCGGCACAATGCTACTTGGATATCAAGTGCTAATGGGGGTTGAAATCACAACATCGAATGAATCCGTCTAATCTAGTGATTTGGATAGACTATCCACACCATGGCTTACATGGCATTTCATTTTCTTACGCAACTGACTGCAAAAGGCACCGTAGCATCAGGGTGATTAATGCTAGACTATAAGCGCATCCTCCCATAGGGATTCAGGCACGGCTGAGTCTTAAAATACATCAAAGCAAAAAGGAACTGAATTAAACCGTCAGATGCCGGTTCAGCTAATTAAAAACAACCAAGGGACACAGGCCAAAGGCGGTAGGAAATTCTCAAACCGTAACCACTTACTGAATAATCACTTAATATTTGCATGGATATTTAAGGGTTTATCATGGATGACAGTGACGCAGTGGGTAGCATTGTATTGGACTTCCTATGGGTTCTCTGGTTTCCTCCCACTGTTCAAAAACATGCAGATAGGGAGATTGGAGATGCAAACTTGCGACTAGGTATGAATGACTGTGTGTGTAGTGCCTTGGGATGAACTGGTGTTGAAAGCGAGGTGAATTCTCTCCACCTTGCACCCAGTAAACAGAAACAAGAAATGTTTCTGAAACTGCTGACCAAGATAAAGTGTCACTGAGCGAGTAAGTGCGGGTTTATCATTCGCTCATTTACAGTAAAGGTTTTTATCCTGACCAATGTTGCAGTGGACACAAAGCAGGAGAATTTACCCCAGATGAGATGCCAGGTAATTGCATGATTCAAATAAGAAGTGTGTATTCTAATTTTAATTTCCAATTATTCCAGTACATTATATTGTGGTTATGATTAATACTAATATGAGATTTCAGCTATATTTTTGTTGGGAGCAAAAAACAAACCTTCCATCTACCTGAATATTTCTTAATACATTGTTGAAAAAGTGTGAAAATGGCCATGTGGTTAATGAGCCCAGATTAACCATATTCCAGGGTAAGAATGGAAGAGCATGAAGTGAAGTGAAGCTATCATGTATAGCACCCACTATACAGGCCATTGGAGGTAGTTATGATCTGGGGTTGCTTCAGTTGGTCAGGTCAGCAAAATTAGCTTTAGAAAACTTTTTTTTTTTTTTTTTTTTAATTCCCGATTGTGAAAGAGTGGTTCTGGGAGAAAAAGGAATCATTTTCACAGATGAACTGGCCAGCACAGAGGTCTGACCTGATGTGCTGGAGAATAATTCACCAAGTGACTCACCCTTCATCAACACAAGATCTTTGCCAAAAGTTAATACAACTGTGAATGGAAATCGTTTTTGACACTGCACACCGTCATGGCAAATGTGTGCTGGAATCAAACCTAAAAGTGATCCAAAACATCATTAGAGCTATCAATCCCCCATTGGTCTTTGGGGTTGTGTAATGCACTCTTTGGTGACTGATTCCATCCTTTCCGTTTCCCTATTGAAGTTCCACATCTTGAAATCTAAACCTGTGCTACTAGTTGATTCATTCTGGTTAGAGGTTAGAGGTGTCCCTCAGCTTCCACTTTCTACTCCTCTACAGATGATTTCCATGCCACATGCTGATTTTTTTTTTCCATCAGCAGTGATGGTGGATCCTGACTAACAAGTGCGTGAGAAGTCATTGACCTCCTGGCATCTGAATTCCATAGGCCACTGGCTTGCTTCACCGACTATGAAATTTGTCCCCAAATTAACCCGTGACCTTTAATACACCATCTTCAAGAGAAGAAGACGTGTTTCTTTCGGTATCTGTCTGGCTTATGGGAAGCCAGGATTTGTTTTATGTTCACCAGAACTTGTGACAGCCTCAAGTTCTCTGCCTACACCATTAACTTACCTCAGTGTCATACAACGTCCCTGAGCCTTTGTTTTTTCAAATGTATAAATATGGATTATCTCTCGTTCTGCCTGCCAAGTAGAGTTTTCAAGTGTGCCTAGTATAACTATCATAACTAGACTGTCCTTGTTAATTATGCAGTGAGTAAGAAGCCACATCCTTCCTTTTACACCTGCTCAATATATATTTGACTTCTCTTTGTTTAGGGGGTCTGGCATTCCATGAATTAATGAAATGAGCCCTGAACAATCTCGAATGAATCCCTATCATGTAATAGAACACTAATAGCTCAGTAAACCTCTAAAGCTCATGTTTTGAAGAAAGCTTGCAAGTTTGAAACCTAACGCCCCAAGCATAATAGGGGTATTCAATACAGATGCACTGCTTCCCATATGTACCCCAGAAACTAAAGGAGATTATTTACTGTTAAAACATTTTTGAGGAAATGAGCAATTTTTTTTCTTGTTACCAAATAAAACTCGTAATAACATTCCATATTAGCTTTGGAAGAGATGGACAAACTAAATCTAATCTAATATATCTAAGTTGGGGTAGGCCTAATTGAACAAGAAAACAGACCGATTTTGGACTATCTGAACTGAGTAAAACAATGAGGAGAAGGAGAACACAAGGTCAACGATGAGATCTCATTAGGTATAGCTGCTCTATGGCCTTCTTCCAGCTTTCAGTCTGAGAAGTTCAAGGGAAAATGTTCCCATGTGAATCTGTGTGTCGTATTTCTCAGCTCAGATCATCTCTCTCTCTCTCTCTCTCTCTCTCTCTGTTACCAAAACTGCACCCTTTTGAAGTTCAAGTCATCCAAATCACAACAGTACTGTTTAAACGAAGACAGAAATGATCCCTCACAATTCCTGTAATTTAAGAGAACAGGGCTAATGCTTGCAAAGGAAACAGTGCATGTTTTGTTTAGACCCCTGTAATTTTCAGAACAGTGATGAGGAGGATTTTTGCCTGAAGCTCTAGGCAGTCTTGGGACTTGGTGTTATTTGATAAACCTGTTGTAACTTGGAAATAAAAACATAGCCCTTTTATATGACATGATCGCTTTTAGTTCCATTTTAAAATATGATCGCTCAATGAATAAACCAAAACATGACAAAGGCAAAAGTCAAGCCACAAAACGGCCAATAGTGTTCCCAAGTAATTCCGGCGATAACGATTTTGGAAGGACGAAAAGGTGGCTTAGGTGTCTCGTAGAAGCGCTTTACAAAAGTAACGCTTGATTTCATTAATGCTCAGCCATTATTTGTAACATGAGGTCACACTTCTTGGAGGACGTTTGGTAGCATCTTTAATTAGTATGCATAAATCCAATCCGTCTATAAACATGTGGCACCAACTGCAGTGTTAAGGAGCAGCAGGAATCTGCTGTTGGATCTGTTGTATAACCAGCTGAGAAGTGAGTGGGCTGATAAGTGGAGTTACTTCGCCTACGCAGACACACAAGTGTGTGTGTGCGTGTGTATGTGTGTGTGTGGACACATACTCTTGCTCACACACCTTCTGGGGACTTGTTGCATGAATTTTCATGCTGTAATCAAACTCATGAGATGTCTGCAGGGTAATGTTTTTTCTACTGTGTATACAGCTGCATCTATCTTTCTATCTCTATCAATTAAAATACAGAACAAAGGATACATTATATGGCCAAATATTTGTGGACACATAACTATCATACCCATACGGGCAAGTTAAACATCCTATTCCAGATTTGGTCCACTTTTGCTAAATCTCTTTAGGCTGCCCAAGTGACTGTGAGAATATGTGCTTGATCAGCCACAAAAGCTGTATATACAGCTTATCCCAGGAGACTTAGGGAACAAAGCGGGGTACACCTTGGACGGGGTGCCATTCCATCGTAGGGCACACACACACACACAAACACACACTCGTTTACAAACTACGGGCAATTTAGGAACACCAGTTAGCCTAATCGGAATGTCTTTGGACTGTGGACCAGAATACCCGTAAGAAACCCATCAAGCACAGGGAGAACATACAGATCTACAGATCTATGCATACAGAGGTGGAAATCGAACCTGGCCAAATGCGCTAAATGTAAATGCATTCATAGATCGCTGTGTGTTGTGCTGTTTTTCTGAAACTGGTCAGGTATATATATTATATATACATTATACATACATTATACATTATACAGCTACAGCTAACCACTATAATGTATAATGTATCTATATACAATAAATATATTTAGCAATAAATATATATACCAATAT